>CAUYON010108545.1:0-38313 GCA_963573935.1 Arctocebus calabarensis
GTCCCAGCTACTAGGGAGGCTGAGGCAAGAGAATCGCTTAAGCCCAAGAGCTGGAGGTTGCTGTGAGCAGTGTGACGCCACGGCACTCTACCCAGGGCGATAAAGTGAGACTCTGTCTCTACAAAAAAAAAAAAAAATAGTAAGGGGGTACAAATGTTGTTACATGGATACCTTGTATAAGGCTTAAGTTGGGAACCCAACAAATAAGTTTGTATCTTGTCTCTTTCCACTCTCCCCTCTTCTTGATTTTCAATGTCCTTTTTATTTCCTTGTGCCCATGCGTGTCCATGGTCTATATGTGGTGTTTCTTTATCTTGGAGATACTTTACTTAGGATAATGGTCTCCAGTTCCATCCAAGTTGTTGCAAACGACATTATTTCATTCATTTACATGGCTGAGTAGGATCCCAAATGGCTGTGTATACACGGACACCTTGGGATCCTACTCAGCCATATAAATATAAATATATATATATACACAAACACACAAAAACACACTTTCTTTTTTTGGAGACGGTCTCACTCTGTCTCCCTGGTAGAATGCTATCTCATTATCATAGTTCACAGCAACCTGGAACTCTTGGGCTCAAGTGATCCTCTTGCCTCAGCCTCCCGAGTAGCTGGGACTATAGGCGCCCACCCGCCCACCATAACACCTAGCTAGTTTTTTCTATTTTTAGTAGAAATGGGGTCATGCTCTGCTCAGGCTGGTCTCAAACTCCCTGAGCTCATGTGATCCTCCTGCCTTGGACTCCCATAATGCTAGGACTATAGGCTTGAGCCACAATGGCACAATTATAGGCACTTTGGTCAACTCTGTATCTTTGCAATTGTGAATTGTGCTATTATATTGTGATAAACATTGAGTAGGTTTTTGTTGTTGTTTTGTTTTTTGACTGAGTCTCACTTTGTTGCCCCAGGCTAGACTGCTGTGGTGACAGCCTAGCTCATAGCAACCTCAAATTCCTGGGTTCAAGCGACCTTTCTGCCTCAGCCTTCCAAGTTGCTGGAACCCATCACAATGCCTGGCTAGTAGGTGTCTTTTTGATAAAATGACTTCTTTGCCTTTAGGTAAATATCCAGAAGTATGATTGCTGGATTGAATATAAGTCTGTATTTATTTCTCTGAGGAATCTCCATACTGTTTTCCATAGATGCTGTACTAATTTGAGGTTCCACCAACAGTGTACAAGTGTTTCTCTCTGCACACACTCCAACATCTATCATGTTTTCACTTTATAATAATGGCCATTTGGGGGTAAAGTATTATTTCATTATGGTTTTAACTTGCATTTTCCTTATGATAAGTTATGCTGAGCATTTTTCATATGTTTGTCAGGCATTTGTCTATCTTCTTTTGAAAAAGCTCTGTTTATGTCTTTTCATTTTATTTGCAAATGCATTAGATTTTAATCTTTTAATATATAACATTATAGCTTTAGAAAAGTTTTTCTCTGAACCTAGAATACAATGCTAACTACATAAAAATATACACACATAAAAAGTAGTTCTCCAATTTCCCAGGACAAAAATCCAAGCATAACTTCTAGAATAGTCAAGTTTTTTTTTTCTTAATTGTTGGAGATTGATTGAGGGTACAAGAAACCAGGTTACACTGATTATAGTATTTGTTAGGTAAAGTTCCTCTTACACTGGTGTTTTCCCCTCAAAAGGTACAGCACACACCAAGACCCCACCTCCCTCGCTCGTTCCCTCTCTCTGCTCTTCCTTTACCCCCCCCTCATTCTTTCTCTCTCTCCTATTCCCTCCCCCCATTCCCATCATGACATTAATTGTCCTCATATCAAAATTGAGTACATGGGATTCACGCTTCTCCATTCTTGTGATGCTTTACTAGGAATAATGTGTTCCACTTCCATCCCGGTTAATATAAAGGCTGTAAAGTCTCCATTTTTTTTTTTTTTTTTTTGAGACAGAGCCTCAAGCTGTCACCCTGGATAGAGTGCTGTGGCATCACAGCTCACAGCAACCTCCAATTCCTGGGATCAAGCGAGTCTCCTGCCTCTGCCTTCCAAATAGCTGGGACTACAGGCCCCCATCACAATGCCTGGCCATTTTTTGGTTGCAGCCATCATTGTTGTTTGGCGGGTCCAGGCTGGATTCGAACCCGCAGGCTCAGGTGTACATTATGGGGTGTAGTTAGCCCATTGAGCCACAGGTGCCAAGCCAAGCCTCCATTTTTTTTAATGGACGAATACTATTCCATAGTGTACATATACCACAGCTTGTTAATCCATTCCTGGGTTGGTGGGCATTTAGGCTGTTTCTACATTTTGGCGATTGTAAATTGAGCTACAATAAATAGTCTAGTGCAAGTATCCTTATGATAAAAGGATTTTTTTTTTCCTTCTGGGTAGATGCCCAGTAATGGGAGTGCAGGATCAAATGGGAGGTCTAGCTTGAGTTCTTTGAGAGTTCTCCATACTTCCTTCCAAAAAGGTTGTATTAGTTTGCAGTCCCACCAGCAGTGTGAAAGTATTCCCTTCTCTCCACATCCATGCCAGCATCTGCAGTTGTGAGATTTTGTGATGTGGGCCATTCTCACTGGGGTTAGAAGGTATCTCAGGGTGGTTTTGATTTGCATTTCTCTAATAATTAGGGATGATGAGCATGTTTTCATATATTTGTTAGCCATTCATCTGTCTTCTTTAAGAAGGTTCTATTCATGTCTCTTTTCCATCGATATATGGGATTGTTGGCTTTCTTCATGTGGATTAATTTGAGTTCTATATAGATCCTGGTTATTAAGCTTTTGTCTGATTCGAAATATGCAAATACCTTTTCCCATCGTGTTGGTTGTCTATTTGCTTTGGTTGTTGTCTCCTTAGCTGTACAGAAGTTTTTCAGTTTAATTAAGTCCCATTTGTTTATTTTTGTTGTTGATGTAATTGCCACGGCAATCTTTTTCATGAAGTCTTTCCCCAGGCCAATATTTTCTAGTGTTTTTCTTATGCTTTCTTTGAGGATTTTTATTGTTTTATTCCTTAAATTTAAGTCCTTTATTCATCTTGAATGAATTTTTTTGAGTGGAGAAAGATGTGGGTCCAGTTTCAGTCTTTTACAGGTGGATATCCAGTTCTCCCAGCACCATTTATTGAATAGGGAGACTTGCCCCCAAGGTAAGTTCTTGTTTGGTTTATTGAAGATTAGGTGGTTGTAAGGTGTTTGTTTTATTTCCTGGCTTTCTATTCGATTCCAAACGTCTATGTCTCTATTTTTGTGCCAGTACCATGCTGGGATTTTTTTCTGGTTACATACAAAATGCAGAATCATTTTTTCCATATCTTGAAAGTATGATGTTGGTATCTTAATAGGGATGGCATTGAATAGGTAGATTGCTTTGGGAAGTATAGACATTTTAACAGTGTTGATTCTTCCCAGCCATGAGCATGATATGGTCTTCCATTTGTTAATATCCTATGCTATTTCCTTTCTTAGGATTTCATAATTTTCCTTATAGAGGTCCTTCATCTCCTTTGTTAGGTATATTCCTAGGTATTTCATTTTCTTTGAAGCTATAGTGAAGAAAGTTTTGTCCTTAATTAGCCTCTCATCTTGATTGTTATTGACATATACAAAGGCAACTGACTTGTAGACATTGATTTTATATCCTGAGACATTACTGTATTTTCTGATAACTTCCAGGAGTCTTGTGGTTGAGTCTTTGGGATTCTCTAAGTATAAGATCATATCATCAGCAAAGAGGGAGAGTTTGACCTCCTCTGCTCCATTTGGATGCCCTTTACTTCCTTGTTTTGCCTAATTGTATTGGCTAGATCTTCCAGCACTATGTTGAATAGTAATGGTGACAGAGGACAACCTTGTTTGGTTCCAGTTCTAAGAGGAAAAGCTTACAGTTTTACTCCATTCAGTAAAATCTTAGCGGCGGGTTTGTCATGGATAGCTTCGATCAATTTCAGAAAGGTGCCACATATGCCTATACTCTTCAGAGTTCTAATTAGAAAAGGATGCTGGATTTTATCAAATGCTTTTTCTGCATCTATTGAGAGGATCATTTGTGACTACAGCACCAGTGAGATTGCAAACTGAAAAGTATTTCTCTGGTCCAAGATTTGCTTCTGGTGAGTCATCACCTATGAGGTTAGACAACTAAGTTTGTAAACTCATCATCCTAGGAAAAGTATGACATGCCTCAGCGATGAATGTCAGAATGGTCACCTTTGAAGTACTCCCCTTGGGAAGCTAAACACTGACGCCAGTGCCTAGTCCACCCTTCAAAGTAATTATTCTAGGATGAATTCACAAAGTCAATTGTCAGACCTCCCACAATGACAACTCTGATAGCCATTCCAGAGAAAGAGTCCCAAAATTGCTTTGAAGGGAAGACGTGGCACTGGCGTTGATGCATAACTTCCCAGGGGAGTATTTCGAAGGTGACTGTAGTGACTATCACTAATGAGAAATGTAGCACTATTTCTAGGATGAGTTTGACAACTTAATTGTCCAACTTTGTAGCTCTGGGGTCTCTGGCAGGTGTCTTTCTTACCCCCAGTTTCAGAGCAGGGAGTGAACGCAGTGTCAGTGCTGGGGTAGGAGGAACACAGGTGGCCAGAGTGGCGTTGGCACTCCAGCGGGTTCCAGGGCTCAGGTGCATCTATGAGAAACAGTGGCATAACTTTCTGGTTTCTGCATGGTTTAAGTTCATGTTACAAACATGCCAATGCTATGAAAATATACATATACATTTATTGTATCAAATGTGTATAAAATATGAGTACATATACAAGAATATATATATGTGTGTGTAAACATACACATGACATATGAACATGTACAGATAGGTAGATTTAATATATGATGTAAGAATCCTCTACTGGTACAGGATACTTGTAACTTTTCAAAGTATAGTAGTATTTGGCAACATATTTGGTTCCCCAAGTTACATATGAGTGGGTAGAGGAGGAACTATTATTCCCAATTGACAGACAAGAAAATTGAGCACTGGAGCGTTGCCCAAGAATACAAAGCTAGCTAAGCTAAGGGTGGCATTGCAGGTTTTGTTTTTTAACTCTCTGCTCATGAGCTCTCCTCTCTGACCTACAATTTTCTTCCTTCTTCTCTTCCAGCAGCCTTTCAAAGGTGGCTATCTGAGCCCCAAAACACCCCTGCAAGGTGATCTGCTGCAAGGATGCTGCTGGCTACTTTGAAGCTCCTGCATTCTGATGGGGACAGCAAGAACTGCGAAATGAAAGTGTAGCTTTCTTCTTTTTTTAAACCTTTCAAGGCTTCCTTGGTCCCTAACTCTATAATTATACCCTAATCACAAACACTCTGAAGGAGGGGGTCAGTTCCATGTAGCAGCAGGCTAATTATGTGGCAGAATTTCTAAAAATTATCATCCTATGAATCGCATTATTCCTCTGAAGGAGGAGGAAAACACACCACATACTTGACTATGTTTCAAACTGAATTAATTAGTAATTTGAAGCCTAATTATCAACTAATCTATTGGAACATGCAAGTCTTTTGTATTTGGATGGTATATGCAATTTGCATCCTATTAGCTGGCAGTTGTAAAGATTTGAGAGCTCATTAGGTCAGAAGAAGAAAAATGCAGATCAGAAAGATACAGGGAACCCAAGGGACTGACTCAGTGATGCTGTGGCTAAGGGGTCACTGGGCAACAGATGGAGGTTGGCAACGCAATTATCCAGGGTCATGGAGCGGCACTAAGGATACTGATGTGGAATTTCTATCTTACTCCAGAGAGGTAATTATGTACATCCCACCCTTGTCTGTGTATTCTCAAGCAGCATGGAGTCTGCATGGTCTCCTGGAGATGACCTGGAGCAACAGGAAGGGCTCTGGCTGTTGCCTGCTACCCTTGGTAATATAAGCCTAGTTCCAATGCTGACTCCTAGGGTGATACTGCCCAAGTCACACCCCATTGCTGGTCGTTTCCCTAGAAGCAAATGAAATTTAGATGGGATTGACTCTCAAAGTGCCTTCTATCACTAAGAACCTGAGATTCAAGAGATGTCAAAGGCTTTCCTTAAAGCCATCTTTGCAAATGATCTTTTGAGGGTGGCACCATTGCTTCCTAAGAAGACTCTGGTAGCCATGACTCATTTAAAATGCAAATATGTCTAAGAAAAATAATGTATCTAGCCATTCCCAATTGGGTCTAAATTAACCTATTTCAGTATGTCCTTTTTATTTCCAGTCCTGGCGCTGAATATCCTTGCTGGAATAAGGAAGTTTAGAAGGGGAAGTAACATAAGGCGGGGATTGGTTGAAGGCTGGAGACCGGAAGGAGGAAAAGAATTTAAGGATGCAGCAGGATACTTGTGTCACATTTTTAGATCTATGTACCTGTGCATTTTTACTAATGACCTTTACTCCAGAAATAAGTAGAAAATACCAATCTTTTGCTGAATTATAATATTGCTTTTAGAAATAACATGAAATAAGATGGCTAAAGCTAAACATGATTATATGTTCAGTTATAGAAAGTTAAAACTGAAAATTTGTTATACACAAAATTAAAAAATCACATATTAATGGAAGCATGAAAAATTGCAAAGATAAGCCAGAATAATAAAGAAATTTTCTTTTTTTGCAGTTTTTGGCCGGGCATGGGTTTGAACCCACCACCTCTGGCATATGGGGCCGACACCCCACTCCTTTGAGCCACAGGTGCTGCCCTAATAAAAGAAATTTGATGGAAAATGGTACCCTGAAGAGAAACTGATAATCCTATACACTGACATATGGAAAAACACTTTTTTGATTAAAATTTGATGAGAGATGCAGCCACATTGGAAAATAATTTTGGAGTTCCTCAAAATGTTAAAACATATAGTTAACATATAACCCAAGGAATTTCATGCCTAGGTATATAGTCAAGAAAAAAAAACTGTGCATGAATATTCATAGCGGTGTAATTTATAATAGTTAAAAAGTAGAAACAACCCAAATGTCCATTAACTTATGAATAGATAAACAGAATGTAGTATATCCATACAATGAATTATTATTTGGTAATAAAAAGGAGTGAAGTACGGATACATGCCGCAACGTGGATGAACCTTGAAAACATTTTTTTCTTAGTGAAAAATCCAGTCACATAAGACCACATGTCATATAACTCCCTGAATATAAAATATCCCACATAGGCAAATACAGAAACATAGAAAGTGTATTAATAGTTTCCTGGTGCTAGGAGAATTTGAAGGGTGATGGAGAGTGATTGCTATTTTGTAAGGGGTTTCTTTTTGGGGTGATGCAGAGTTTTAAAATAAGATTGCAGTAATGGTTTCATAAGCCTGTGAATATACTAAAAATCATTTAACTGTACACTTTAAATTGCATCACAATATTCCTAAAATTCTGATGTCTTCCTATATGTTATCAGTCATAATTATGGTTATAGGACTCATCAATTATACTAACAGTTAAAGCTATATTTTATTGTCACAAAATAACTAAACTTTCTTGTCAATTTTGTTTATCAAAAAAATAAATTGCATCACAACAAATTCTTTAAAAATGGGACTAAATTTAAAATAAAATTACATTTGGCTTTGGAAAAGAAAAGCTGGAAGAATTAAACTCTATGATTAAAAAGGCAGATGTGTAAAACATGACCCAGAAAAAATAGACTTGATGGAAATAATGGTCATGAAAGAAAACTAATAATTGCACATGCTACTCAGTAAAATTTAATATGTACAAAAACAATTTGATGAATTAAGTCTTTGTAATAGGAAAAATAATTGTGCCTGATAAAATGAACTATAGACCATTAAAATGAAAATACATTTTTAATAAAAAGATGGACTTATCTATGCCATGTGGAAAAGTGAATAAAAATTAAATTGACATAACATTGTTCATGCTGGAAAATTGTTTACGGTGAAAAATTTGTCAATACTAATATAATTATAACTTAAATGCTTGTACTTATGAATAGTATGACTATCACTGGGGTTAAAAGAGAGGGTCAAAAACAGTGGGATCAAGATATATTGTATCCATTCAAAGACATGGTGAAATTCTCCTCATAGCCAATGAGCAGAAACAATTAAAGCTGGAATTGTGATGACTGTTTTCCAGCATTCTCTCTTCTATGGAAGGCAAGGTCAGGGTCATCTATTTGGTCTAGTCCCTCACTGTTCTGAGGGAAAGTTCAGTCCCAAGGAAGGAAAGTGACATGCTCAGATCCCATAGTAGTCTGGTGGCAGCATCAGGATAGAGACCTGCCTCTTGTGAAGCTTTCCACATGATGCCTGAGTTGAGGCCCCCATCTACCTTTTCCTCCTGAATATGTGCTGTGGTTTGGCGAATACCAGGTAGAAGGGAAAAGGTAAGTTTAGTATTGTCAAGACTTGCTCTTGCAGTTCTGAATAGCCCCTTCTTCTCATTCAGTTCACACCACCCAGGGACCACAGAAGACCCCAAACCTGGAAAGACCCGGAGGTGAAAGCCTTACAGTGCTCTACTCACCAGATTTGCAAGGATGTAGTGATAGCCAATGCCATTCTTCTCCAGCTTTATAATCTACAAAACACAATGGTGAGGACTCATCAATTATACTAACAGTTAAAGCTATAGCAGCAACATTGATAACTGCAACTGATACTAATTGAGTGTTTAGAAAATGCCTTGACTTCTCCTCAGTGCTCAAACTATAATACAATAATATCCCAACCATCCAACGTGATATTGTTATCCATGGTGTTATTGTGAAAGGCCTTATTTTACAAATGAGGAAAAGGCATAGTGTAGTTAAGTAATCTCAGTAAGGTTATTCAGAAATTAAGTGAAAGATGAAGAATAATGTGAAATCAGTTTTGTTTGATTCCAGGGGAAAAGTGGTATTATCACAACCCCAAGGATCCAGCTGAAATGTTCACTACACTCTTTCTTCCATAAGCCTTCCTCTCACATGCAGATTCCCTAGATGGGAAACTTATGTTGCATGAAATCCTCTGTCACTGTCATATCTGCTGCTTGGAGGGATGTACATCCACCCATCTACCATCTCTCCCATCTAGAGATGGTACATGGGTGGATGGATGCACAGATAGGTAGGTGGAAGCCCTCCACTTGATCTTTACCTTCAAACCCTTGTGTGAACCGTATGCAAATGTTTGTTCTTTTCCTAAATTTTTTGCCTTTCTCCTTAAGCTGGTTGGGTACTCAGATATCAAGGAATCAACTAAGAAGCTGGGAGAAAGGGTCAGGATCATTTGGTCCAGTTCCTCACTGTACCAATGGGAAGTTCAGGCCAAGGAGGGAAAATCATTTGCCCAGATCCCATAGTAGTCTGGTGGCAATATCAGGACAGAGACTTGACTTTTATGACTCTTTCTGTAAGACGCCTGATTATGGTTGACCACTAAGAACCGAGGTCCCCATACATTCTTCCTTCCTGAATATAAATGGACCTTAACCATCACAGGCAGGAAAAAAAATTGCAAAAAGAATTGTCCAGAAGTTTTCTTGGGTAGCCAGACACACCATATAAGGAACAGTTAAGAATACAGACCTTGGTTCTAGCCCCAGCTCAGCCTGCAACTTAACTTGATCTATTTTCTTATTTTTTTTTAATCATCATATTGGGGTTAGTATACCCTGCTTGGTGCCTCTTCCCCTGCACAGTTGCAAGAGACATAAAATATATGAAAAGCACTTGGGCTTCTTCTCTAACAGAATAAATTTTCAAGGTTATTAAAATCTACATTCAGACATCTACTTAATTGGATGTATGTGCACAGTGGCTCACATTTTTTTCTTTATGTGGAGGATAATTAAATGCAAGCACATACAATGAATGCTTTGAAGCAGTGGTTAGATTGTGAAATTCCAGACCATGAAGCTCAAATACTATTGGGAAGATAGTTTTATTAATAATTCTTCATTACTTTTTCATCTTCTTGTCAAACGGTTTGCTGCCCTTTCAGCAATGAGATGCCTTTATCAAAAACCTATTCCACTTCTAATAAACACAAAATGGCAAATAAATGATATTTCAAATCCCACCACATTTAGGCAATGAAGTATAGTTCCTGCAAGATGAGAGTATAGATCACAACATAGGAAACAGCTGGTAACTGTTGACTTTTGACTGATAAAATTAGAAATTTCACACGGTCCATATTAATACTAACTTTCCCATCCATCTACTCACCTACCTATACCCTGACTGACCATACCTCTTTTACTACCCTCCTTTCACAAACATGTATTATGGGCTTGCTGTGTGCAAAGTATTGCATGTGATGCAAAAGTGAAAACAAGCATAGTGTGCAAAAGCACACTTTACTGTGAGGAGGTCCCTAATAAACAGATGAATGCACACAGGGTTACAAACCAAGAAAGGTGTTATAAATGTAATATACAATTTCACATGGGGTCATGTAATACACAATTTCACTTCCCCAACACCATTTCATCACAGCTCATTCCCGCTGCATTGCCTTTATTTTAATCTCAACCCCCCCTGTAAAACCTTCTATGATAAATACTCCTTTTAATAGATATTTATTAAGCATAGACTACATTCCAAGCACTATGGTATGTGCTAGGGATACGAACAAGTGAGACAAAGACCCTGTGCCCTCACTGAGCTGAGCTGACAATTGAGTAGGAAGCCAGATGGTAAATATATAAATGGATAAATGAACAAGATTTCAGCAGGTGAGTAGCACTATAAAGAAAATGACACGGTGTGGGGTGATTCACAGCCTCAAGAGGTCCTGGTGTACTCTCACTCCTAACTCATTCCATAATCAGTGATTTTATTATATAATCTTGTGCCACATATTGATAAAGCATAATATTCTAGTAACTCTGTTCCATGCTCACAAACTTTCACTGACTTTCCATTACTTACAGAATAAATCCCAAACTCTTCAGAATGGTTTCCAAGGATATTCATGATTGTGTGTTCATCTCCCTGCCATCGTCTCCCTTATACACTTAGCTTTCTCTACCTGGCCTGCTAAGGTCAAACCTCAGCCTCAAACCTCAGCCCTCCTATGTTCTCTGGGTCTCCCAACATGCTTTTGCTTCCAGCTGAAAGGTTCTTATCTAGTCAATGGCTACCTGTAAAAACCAAGATTTATCTCATATTCAGGATCTTTCTTAGAGCCCTCAATGATTCCTTATTCTTTCAATTCAGTCAAAAACTTTTATTGAATACTTATTAGATGCCAACAATTCTTTAAGGCACTGTAGACACAGCAAGGGATAAAACAAAACAAAAAGCCTTAACCTCATAGAGATTAGATTCTAAGTGGGTGATTGGAGACAGAGATACGCAATTAATTCCCTATTTGAAATTTGCAGTCACTGTCTCCTTCCTCAGGATAGGCAGAACATTTTTATTAGAGTGGAAAGGTCCTAGTTATTGCGTGTAAGTCCAGGATGGTGATGGGAGTGTCAGACCATAAGTCAGAGATGTAAGTTGTTTACTCATCATTGTTACTAACTAGTTGTTGAGCACATCATTCAATTTGACCATCCACCATCCTACCTGTAAAATGTGAGCATAAACAATAAATCAAGCAATCTATAAATCCTTTCATCTTTTTGGTCTTATTTTTCATAATAGAAGAGTGAAACAAAAAATGTTAATATGCTATAATTTAAAATATTTGTACAAACAGGTCAGTTCCTTATAAAAACACATGTTTATCCTTTGTCAAAGGAATTGGTGACAGAGAAGCAGAGACACAAATGTTACATGTTTAAGAGGTTGGGCTCAATAGCTAGACCAATCTAGGTTTGAATTTCTGCTTTTCTCATATGCCAGCTGTGGACAAGTATAATTTCCCCTTTCTTCATCTACAAAATAGGGGGATTGACAGAAGATGTTTGAAAGAGTTGATGACAGAATGAAATGGGATTATTCATGGAAAGGGATTGACATGGTGCCTGGTATACTATAAGCACTCAAAAAATACTAATAATGGGCTGGACATGATGGCTCATGCCTGTAATCCTAGAACTCTGGTAGGCCAAGGTGGGAGGATCGCTTGCGCTTAGGAATTCAAGGCCAGCCTGAGCAAGAGCTAGACCCTCTCTCTACTAAAAAAGAGAAAAATTAGCCGGGCATCATAGTGGGCTCCTGTAGTCCCAGCTACCTGGGAGGCTGAGGCAGGAGGAAGACTTGAACCCAAGAGTTTGAGGTGGCTGTGAGCTAGGCTGATGTTGTGGTACTCTAAGTGAGTTTCAGGGCACTCAGAGTGAGACTCTGTCTCAAAAAAAAAAAAAAAAAAAAAGAAATGAGTGCACTCGAAGTGAGTTTCAGGGCACTCAGAGTGGGACTCTGTCTCAAAAAAAAAAAAAAAAACAAGATGACGACAATTCTGGCAATGGCTATTATCTGCACCATAGAACAACATAGGAGGGATCATTAGTCTGTTAAGAATACTTCATTAAATTAGCTTCATATTAGGGCTGAGTACATTGGATACTTTTTCTTCCATTCTTGAGATCGCTTTTGCACAGGCTGGTCTCAAACTCCTGAGCTCAAGCATCCCACCTGCCTCAGGCTTCCAAAGTGGTAGGATTACAAGCATGAGCCACTGTGCCCAGCCAGAAATGCCACTTTAAAATATTTTTATATCCATGCAATAAGATGTTTGCTTAAGAAGAATTTCAGCTTTCTGGGCTTGTGAAGAGCTTTATTAGAACCAAAATACTAGTAATAACACTTTGACTTTGAGAAAGTCACTTAACCCTGTTATGACTTCATTTTTTGATCTGTAGACAGGTATAGTAATTAATTCAGGGTTCCTACAAGAATTAGAAGTAGCATGAATAGAACATGAATAGAATTTAGCAAGTGATTAATAGGATGCATGTGGAATCTTCTTGTACTTAATATTTTACTATGATTTAGGAGTCTGACATGAATTTTAATGCCATAATAATTTGTGAAATCACAAAATTGAGCTCGTTGGTTGGGAAGAGCAGCTATCTTTGGGTTGAAGGTATTGGTATACACCAAATCTTGGACTCAGCTCCAATGACTCTTATTTAAAAAACGTGACATACCTTTGTATTCTGAGATATTTAGTTATTTCCATAAAAATAAAGGGTTCTATAATAAAATTTCCACTTAAGCTCATAGAATTCCTATTTGGTTTCCAATAGAAAACTGGGTTTACAGGCTTTGATGCTCTTAAATGCCCAGATTTCTTAGATTACAACCTGATTTATTATCCTTGCCTTGACTGCATTTTTCTCAATAACAGAGGGAAAAACATTATTACTATTGCTTGGAAGAGGTAATGGTAGATAGTTTAGAAGTAAAATGATGTAAGGCTCTATTGATATGTGTCTATTCTTCATACTGTTATCTTTATAAACCAATGCATATGCAGTGAGCCTTTATTGCAAGCCTAACCCTTTTCTAAGCAAAGTGAATGCCATGTAAGTCTAAGATAAAGAATCTTCCTTCTGAGAGATTGCATTTGCATTCCATAAATTAAATCCATAAATGCAGCCCATAAATCCATTAAGAATTGAAAAAGACAGAAGTGAAATTGTAGCAGGAAAGCCAACGCAAACAGAAGACTCCAGGCACCAGCTGATAGAGGAAGCTGAGAGTTTATTTCCAGTGGGGAGACTCGGCAGACTAGTGTCCTAAAAACCAAGCCCACTGACTTAATCTCTTGCATTTCTTTTATACATTTTTAGAGCTAGTGTGCACATGATAGCTGTGAAGGATGTGAGAGATGTGACAGATGTGAAAGTCTTGGGATTCAAGAGAAGGTCAGGTTAGCCCGCACCCTTGGTACCAGGCAGGCTACCTGTCTTCAAAGGCGAGGGAAGGTTAAGGAAGTTACAAGGTTACTATCTAGGCCCAGCACATACCAAGGGAAGGGGATACAGATAACAATGACATCTGCTGCAGTAGAGGTAAGGAGTGTTACAGACTGGTTAATGCCGATACAGAATGGCCAGGAGAGATCTTTATCTCTGCTTTGACTCTTTTGCCTCATTCCCCTCTTTGAGACTCAGAACAGCTTGTCATGAAGTTTTATCACCATCTTCACCAACCTGTGTCACAGTTTGTTGGTGATACATGTAATAGACTCCACCTGGGGCTCTCTGAGACATAGCTGAACTTACTAGTTTCCTCACCATCTGGAGTAATACTGGCAATAAGCATGGGAGGAGAAGGCAAATACCCAATAACAGTAAGACTCCTATTTATAAGGATCTTAAAATCTCCAAAAGCAGAGAACCATCCTCCAGAGATGGATTTCAGATCAAATTGATGTCACACCTGTACTGGCACATGAGCCAATTTGGAAATGTCATTAGCTATATTTTCCACCACTTGACCTTGTTCATCTATTTGCAGACAACAGTTGGTTAGATTGAACTTTACATATACTCCTCCTTCTGCAGCAAGTAAATAATCTAAAGCCAATCTGTTCTGGTACACAACATTTCTTATTTGGGTTTGCTGGTGGACAAGAAGAGTCAAAGCTTTGCTAGTGTCATTGGTGATTATTTCTAAGACCGCCTGCAATTGTATGATACGATTTAGCATATAGATAGGGGTCCAGTAACCCCATGACCCATCCTCTGCCCATGCGGCTGGCCCATAATATTGTATTATTCTTCCTGGGAGCCACTCATCCTCTTCCACTCTCCTATTTGTAAGTCTCGACAATGCCGCTGGACCTTTTCCTCAGGGGTGGCTGCTGGAAGTCCAAATAGTTCTCCTGCCTTGATGGGCAGTAGAAAGAAAGAAGGTTTTATAAAGCCTATGATATAATTGGCAGTCCATTTATCAGGAAGCTGGGCATATGCCTTATCCCCACAAATCCAATACATTCCCTGAGGAGCACTACAGTTTCGTGAGAATCCTGGATGCCACCACGCATCTCTGAGTTCAGGAAGCCAGTCTAGGTGATTTAGCTCTGTCTGATTCAATCCTCACCAGACAGTTATTTCAGTAGTAGCATGATACAGCTCTAGACTAGGAAATGTAGCTGTCCTACTGGCACAGTGAGGTTTTTTCCTTCACTTCTTGAATTTACTATCAGAACAGAGGGTCCAAGGTGACCTTCCAAGGTCCAGAAGTTGTTCAGATGTGGAGTCTACACCGTGGGAACTCAGGGCCGGCCTCTGTTGTCATGTCCTGCTGGGTACGGCTCCTCTTAAGTGGGAGTGGGCCCTCCTCAAGTTCTGCGGCAGGCTTCACTCTGCTGTCATGGATCTAGGCAGGAATTTCTGCCACTCTCACAACAGTAGGGTGTAGTCAGATAACATTGTAAGGGCCTTTCAACCTTGCCCTCAGGGGAGACATGTTCCAATCTTTGACCCACACCGTAGCTCCTGGGGAGAAAGGGTGAACAGGGGAAAACAAACTAACAGGACATCTCTCATTCACCCATCCCGACACTGCGTGTGCCACCTTTCCCAGGGCTTGCAATTGCTTTCTTAATTCCACCTCTCCCAATTCCCAGGGGGATCCTGGCAAACTCTGTAGTAAGGGGGGTGGCCTATGATATAAGATCTCAAATGGCAAGAATCCTTTCCTCTTAGTGAGAATACACCTTATCTTCAATAATACCAAGAGCACTTGGTATTATTGCACTTACCCACTGCAAGTTTGTCTCCTGGCACACTTTCCCTAAGCTTGTTTTGATAGTTCTATTCATGCGTTCCATCTTTCCTGAGCTCTGGGGGTGGTAGGCTGCGTGGAGTTTCCAAGTGATGCCAAGGATTTTAGCTGTCTTCTGTATCAATTTGGAGATGAATGTGGGCCCGTTATCTGACACAATCCATAGCAGGAGCCCAAAATGTGGCATAATGTCTCTCAAGAGTGCCTGGGTGACTTCTTGTACCTTCTTGGTGTGGGTAGGATATGCTTCTACCCATCTGGAATAGGTGCAAACCATCACCAGCAAGTAGTTGTTCCCTTTACACCTGGGCATTTCAGTAAAGTCTACCTGGAAGTCCTCGAAGCGCGTTGCAACATATGACTGGATTCCTGGGGGTACCATCCGTCCTTGGCAAGCATTGAACTGGCTGCAAGTGACACATCATTGACTGGCGGCTTTGGCCAGGGCTGCCAGGTGAGAGATATAGAAGTACCAGCCTAGCAACTTCACCAAACACTCCTGTCCTAGATGGGTGCTCTTGTGCATCACCATTACCACAGTAGCTCCTAGAAGCTGGGGAACTGATACTCGTCCATCTGGCATCTTTATCCATCCTCCCTCTGCTTCCTGACTCCCCTCTGCTGCCAACCATTCCTTCTCCTCCCAGGAGTAGATAGAGGTGAGCTCCGGAACCTATGGGATAAGGGGAGCCACTTGTGACACCTGGTACGGCTGGTAGGCAGACCCCTTTGCCTCAGTATCAGCTCTGGTGTTCCCCTTAGTGGTGGTGGAAGCATCTCTTTGATGTCCATGACAGTTCATGACTGCCACTTTCTGGGGTTTCCATACTGCCTCTAGCAATTGGAGTATCTCTTGCTGATACATAATGTCCTTTCCCCCAGAGTTTAAAAGTCCCTTTTCCTTGTATAATGCCCCGTGCACTTGGAGAGTCAGAAAAGCATACTTAGAATTGGTGTAAATATTTACACTTTTTCCTTGGCTTAGTTCTAAGACTTGGGTCAAGGCAATTAACTCAGCCTTCTGAGCCATTGTTCCTTGGGGTAGAGACTTAGCCTCCACAGTCTCTGTTAAGGTAACCACTGCATAACCAGCCCACCACTCAGTTTGCACCATTACATAACTGCTTCCATCTACATACAAGTCCCTGTCTGCATCTGTCCAAGGCTGGTCACACAAGTCAGGTCTGTTAGAGTAACCATTATCTATGATTTCCACAGTCATGCTCAGTTCCTCTTCCACTGACTGGAAGGAGTGTGGCTGGGTTCAGGGTGTTACATACTTTTACTGTTATATGTGGGTTACCACACATTAAGCTTTGGTACTTAGTTAATCTTGCATTAGAGAGCCAGACATGTCCCTTTGTGCTCATAAAAGTGACCACAGTGTGGCACTTTCACTCTGAGATCCTGCCCTAGTGTCAGCTTATCAGCTTCTTGCCCAAGAAGAGCAGTAGCAGCTAGAGCCCGTAAGCAGGGTGGCCATCCGTTTGCCACTCCATCCAAATACTTAGAGAGGTAGGATACAGGCCTTGACCAGGACCCCAACCAGCTGGGTTAACACACCCACAGCCATTTTCTCTCTCTCTGAGACATACAGAGTAAAGGGCTTGGTCAAGTCTGGCAGTCCCAATGCAGATGCAGTCATCAGTCTCATCTTTAGCTGGGAGAAGGCAAGTTCCTGTTTTCCTCCCCACTCCAAGGGCTCTCCTTCCTCTCATTTAGTTGCCTCATACAGGGGTTTAGCCAAGATGGCAAAGTTGGGGATCCAAAGAGGACAAACACTGAGGGCTCCTAGAAATTCCCAAACCTGCTTTCGGCTCATGGGGATGGGGAGGCGATTAATGACCTGCCTCCATTCCATGCCTATATTCTTCTCCCCCTGCTGAATCCTAGATAATGTACTTGCTCCTGGCAAACTGAGCCATCTTCTTAGACACTTTATAGCCACATACCTCTAGATGTTGTAAAAGACAGTCCATGACTTGGGCACAGCCCTGCAGGGTAGGGAGTCCTAAAAGGAGGTCATCAACGTATTGGAGCAGCACACACCCTAATTCAGGGGTCTTCAAACTATGGCCCGTAGGCCACATGCCGTCCACTGAGGACATTTATCCAGCCTGCTGGGTTTTTGTGCCGCCAGTGCTTATCCTGCTTAGCAGCTGACTCATCCTGAGCCATAGTGTGCATGTGTGGAATGTGTGCCGCACTCTCAGACTCCCCTCCTTCTCTCTGTCTCTCCCTGCTGGGTGTTTTTGCCATTCTGCTTAGCAGCTGACTCGTCCTGGGAAGTGGACATGTGTGGAATGTCTGCTGCACTCTTTGGCTCCCCTCCTTCTCTTCTTGTCTCCACTCCTCCTCTCAGTCTCGACTCTTGATAGGAGGAGTCATGAGCTTGCCTGTGTAGAGCCTAATGCTGCCTGAGGACAGAGGTAAGAACAAGTTAGGATTTTTTAAATTTATTTTTGTAGTTAGGAGGTCTATTTTTTTTTTTTTTATTTTGCAGTTAGTAGGGCCTTTTATTGCTGTTAAGGGGGGCTTTTTTCTGAAGTTAAAGGTCTTTTTTTGAAGATAGGGTGTGCCTTATTTTCATTTTAAATATTGTATTTTTATTTGTTCTCTCTCTCTCTTTTTTTTTTGCAGTTTTTGGCTGGGCCTGGGTTTGAACCCACCACCTCTGGTATATGGGGCCAGCCCCCTACTCCTTTGAGCCACAGGTGCCACTCCCATTTTGTTTTTTTATTTCAAAATAAGATATGTGCGGTGGTCATAGAAATTTTTTCATAGTTTTTTTTTTATTTATTTTTATTTTTTTAGCTATAGTCCAGCCCTCAAACAGTCTGAAGAACAGTGAACTGGCCCCCTGCTTAAAAAGTTTGAGGACCCCTGCCCTAATTCCTCAGCCAGGAACTTCTGGAGATCATGAGCCAGTGCTTTTCCAAAAATCGTGGGGGAGTTTTTGAACCCCTGCGGCAACCTGGTCCATGTGTACTGGATTGCAGATCCCATGTCTGGTCTCTCCCACTGAAAGGAAAACAGCCTCTGGCTCTCCAGACCCAGCCTTATACTGAAAAAGGCATCTTTTAAGTCAAGACAAGTGAACCACTTAGCTTCTGCTGGCAGCAGACTCATCAGACTATATGGATTAGGCACTGTGGGATGCAGTGTTACAGTTGCCTGATTAACAAGCTTCAAATCCTGCACCAGTGTGTAGTCCTTTGTGCTGGGCTTCTGCACAGGCAGCAAGGGAGTATTCCAGGGAGACTGGCAATGTATGATTATGCCAAACTGCTCAAGTCTCTGAAGGTACACCTGGGTCCCTTCCACAGCCTCCCTGAGCACTTGGTACTGTTTTTCTCTCACTGGTCTTTCCCCTGACTTTACCTGTACTATTACCAGTGGCTGGTTCACTGCAAGCCCCAGGAGGTTATCTTCCAACCAGACCCCTGGCCACCACTGGGCTAGTTGGGGCCTCAGTCCCTCTCCCAACTCAGTCACAAACAGCCTCCACTCTTCTTCCTGAGGCATTGTTAGGGCTAGAATTAGCCCTGGTTTGGGCAGTTGTAGCTGCATAGTTCCTTGGTCAGAAAAAGAGATTGTGGCTCCTAATTTTCCTAGAAAGTCCCTACCCAGGAGAGGCAAGGGGAAGTTAGGTATGTAGAGAAACTGGTGAGTTACCTTGTGGCCTCCTATGGAGCACTTCTGAGGGAGGCAAAAGGCTTGTTCAGTTGTGGCTCCAGTTGCTCCTACGATGTCAATTCTGTAGTCTGAGAGAGGGGCTACTGGCTGGGTGACCACTGAGTGTTCGATCCTAGTATCAATTAGAAAGTCAATGCCCGTGCCCACAATCCTTACTCGGACCATGGACTCTTTGGGGGCGACTGAGTCCAATCCCCTTCAGTCCAGCAGGCCCTCTCCTACTAAGTTGTAGAGGGCTTCCTGCCTTTCTGAGTCTGTGGCCTCTCTCCCAGGATTTTCCACATTTCCTTGCCTCTGGGGACACTCGTTTTTCCAATGCCCTGTCTTGGCAAGTTGCACACTGATCTCTTTGCAAGAGGGGTCCTTTTGCCCGATGTCCTCTACTTCCTCGCATTCCTTGACCCTGTCCTTTTTGAAAGGGGGAGGTCCTCCCTTCATGACCTTCAGAGCTGCATCTATGAGATCGGCCCTCCGTTTCATGCACCTATCTTCCTCTGTACAGCTCACTGCTTCCTGGTTCACAAAGACCTTCTGGGCAATTTCAAGAGGCTGTGAGGAGTTCATACCTGTGAACCCCTCCTGTTTCTGCAGTTTTCACCATATCTCCTCAGTGTTTTGACTAACTAGGGCCATATTAACCATCCTCTGGTTCTCAGGTCTCTAAGGGTTGAAAGGAGTGTACATTTAAAATGCTTCACACAACCTCTCATAGAACTGGCCTGGGTTCTCAGTATGTTCTTGGAGGACCTCAATTACTGGGGCCAAGAAGGTAGTTTTCTGTGTTCCTTTCCTCAGCCCCTGCAACAATGCGTCTTGGTACCGGGTTAGGCATGCCATGTCCTTTGCCACATTTGGGTCCCACTGGGGGTCCTCTCCAGGTAGCTGGATTTGAATATACTCCTGAGGGTTTTGGAACCCTTCTGGAGCATTCTCCCCTAACCAATTAGAAGCAGCCTGAACCACACGGTGTCTCTCGTCAGTGTTAAAGAGGATCATGAGCAGTTGGTAGCAATCTGCCCATGTAGGATTATGAGTCTGAAAAATGGTCTGCATCAAATCGACCAAAGCCTAAGGCTTCTTCATGTAAGAAGGAGTGTGATGTCTCCACACTCCAGTTCAGTAAGTCTGTGGTCATGAATGACTGATAAACCATTATTCTCTGTTCAACCATGTGCCTGTCATCTTCCACCCTGGTGTGACTAGTTTCTCTGAGGGGCATCTGGACTCCTGGTTTAGGCTTTAGGTGAGTTGCTAAGGGGGGCAGACCTTCTAGGACATTCCCTTTCTTCACTCGAGGGGTGCATGGCTGGGCTGGGTATGACTCAGTCTGTTTTTGAGGTAGAATTTGTTCCTCAGGTGCTGTAGCGCCTGCAGTTTCTCTGTACAGGCATGGAGGAGCTTCATCTAGGGGGTCCTCACACACAGGGTCTGCCAGTATATTTGGTACCACTACTCTAGGTCAGGTGGGAAGATATTTCCCTTCCTGTCCCTGTGTTACCAGTACTGTCGCAACTTGCCCTCTCAACCAAGGTGGTGGGTTCATTACTAGCTGTAGCCAGGTATCTATGTACGGAAACTGCTCAGGGTTACCCCCCTTTCCAGTGACTCTGTACCATACCTTAGACACTGGGGACCTCTCTAAACTTCCCTCTGATGGCTATCCAACCCCCAAAGAGGGACATTCCCACTCACAGAGACTTTTTAGCTTCCCTGGTGCCATATTAACCCCATAGTCATCTACAAATCCCTTCTTAAAGTTCGTCAACATGGTAGCCAGTGGGGTGGGCTTCCCTTGCTCGTTCCCCATCTTCACACAAGGATTCCCTCCCAAGACACACACTCACACCACACTCTTTTACACACCTCCCACCTGCCAGCAACCTAATGCCCAAGAGGTTGATCAGACTCCCTCTTCCACTAAAGCTATAGTGGGCCTCAATGGATCCTACCTTACTCTGGATGTCCTGGCGCCACCTGTTACCAGTTCCTCCCCCAGTGCTCAGCCTCTACATTGTCTCACTGCAGGGACCTCAGTCTTAACAAGACGTTCCTCTGGGAGAATCAGTCCCAGGAGTGCTCTGAGGACCATGTCGCCAAACCAATGGGAATTCCCCATGAGGGTGATCTGCAGGGTGGGCAGAACCTGACCCAAAGAGTCTGGCTGTACAGTTTGCCACCAAACCTCACATTCTGGTCAGGGAACCAAGAAATGTAGCAGGAAAACTGACACAGACAGAAGACTCCAGGCACCTGTTGATAGAGGAAGCGGCGAGTTTATTTCCAGCCAGGAGACTCAGCAGACTAGTGTCCTAAAAACCGAGCCCACTGACTTAATCTCTTGCCTTTCTTTTATACATTTTTAGGGCTACGGTGCATGTGAGAGTTGTGAAGGATGTGAGAGACATGACAGATGTGAAAGTTTTGGGACTCAAGGGAAGGTCAGGTTGGCCTGGGCCTTTGGTACCCGGCAGGTTACCTGTCTTCAAAGGCAAGGGAAGGTTAAGGAAGTTACAAGTTTACTATCTAGGCCCAACACATACCAAGGGAAGGGAATACAGATAAAAAGACATTTGCTGCAGTAGAAGTAGGAGTGTTACAGACTGTTTGGCGAATGCCCAGAGTGCCTGGGACAGATCTTTAGCTCTGCTGTTACTTTCTTGCCTCAAAATGAAGCTTTCCCAATAAAAAGAAAAGAAAGTTCAGATGAGACCTTGAGGAAGGAATAAAATATTGACCTCTGAGATGGGCTCCAGAGATAAAGGCATTTGATGGAGTCTCAGTAATAACTTTATGTCAATTTCATTACCAGGAACATCCTTAGAGGCACACTTTGAATGTGATGTTCTTAGCTCAGAGATGGTGGGTAATTTTTTTTTTCAGTCTTGCATATTGACTATAATTTTGTGCTGGTCATTCCTTGTAGCATTTACTCCCTGTCAACAGACCCATATTTCAAGAGAAAAGGTATTCTTCTATAAGGTTCTCACCTTTGGGGTAAACAGTATATCCCCTGGAGAGAGCACAACAAGCTGAAGGTATGGAGAAGAATAACTTCTCTAAGGCTGATGGTGGAGGCCCTGGGAATTCTGCTCTAATCTCTATTTGGGTTATCTACAACCAAAACTAAGGACTGAAATGAGGCTGAGAGGGTATGTATGCCAGCTTGAAGTGCATCAACGAATAGATATAAAGTGAGAAAAAGGGAAAGAGTTGATGTAAAAAAACTATTACGGAAAGTTTATTTAGGAAGAAAAGGAAGGTGACAAGGAGCTAGAAATTGGTGCACATTCAGGAGAATTATATTGGGAGTTAGAGGGAAATGATGAAAAAGATATAGCTGTGAGTGTGCATGATAATCTAAGAGAAGGGTTAAGGGACCCTAAAAGGGATTGAGTGAAAAGGAACAATTAATGAAAGACAATACTGAGAGAGATAAGAGGATTGTGATAATTCATCTTGAGCATGTAGAGGGACAACTGTGTTGGGAACTAAGAGGAGTACAGCAGACCTAGAAATAAGATTGTGTGTTCTAGGAAGAGAGAGTTAAAAAGTTGATGGCTTCTTGGCTGAATATCTTCAAATTCATCTGGTGGTAAAGAGAAAGAACTTCTAATGAGAAAGATGGGGATGGAAGAACAGGAGAGAGGAGGAAGTTGTTAGTAGAGTTGTGAAAATGCTGAATAGCCACCATGAGAATAGGAGAAGACACTAATGAATCAGTTGCATGGAAATAGAGGATGGAGGAAAAAATATCTTAGGATGGTGTGATGCCTGTGGCTCAAAGGAGTAGGGGGCTAGTCCCATATGCCGGAGGTGGCAGGTTCATACCCAGCCCCAGCCAAAAACTTCAAAAAAAAATCTTAGGATGGAGATCATTAATTTCTCATTTTTACACTCAAAATAGTCCATGTAATTTTTAATAAGATCATTGAGCCATTAAATGCAAAGTAAAACTACTCTGAAATACCATGTAACTCCAATAAGAGTAGCCCACATCACAAAATCCCAAAACTACAGATGTTGGCGTGAATGTGGAGAAAAGGGAACACTTCTGCACTGCTGGTGGAAATGCAAGCCACTAGGTTCCTTTTGGAAGGAAGTTTGGAGAACACTCGGGGATCTAAATATAGATCTGCCATTTGATCCTGCAATTCCTCTTCTAGGTGTATATCCAAAGGACCAAAAATCACTTGACAATAAAGATATTTGCACCAGATTATTCATTGCAGCTCAATTCATAATTACCAAGTCATGGAAGAAGCCTAAGTGCCCATCAACCCATGAATGGATTAATAAATTGTGGTATATGTATATCATGGAATACGATGCAGCATTAAAAAAGATGGAGACTTAACCTCTTTTATGTTTACATGGATGGAGCTGTAAAATAGTCTTCCTAGTAAAGTATTTCAGGAGTGGGAAAAACAAATATCCAATGTATTCAGTACTACTGTGACACCAATTTATAATCACTCACACTTGCATATGAAAAATGTAACACAACTATAGCCTAGGATGAAGGCAGAAAGGGAAGGGAGAGGAGAAGAGAGGGCGGTGGGTTAATAGAGGGAGAGTTAGCAGGGGGACCACAACTATGGAGCATATTGCAAGTACAAGTTGGATCTATCAGATGTAGGACCCAATTTGGGTAAATGAGGTGAAAGCTATGTTGATTAGTTAGCATGCAAACACTCCAATTTGTACAAATAATCAACATCTTGAATCCCATAGTGGCATAAATGTATGTATGATCTATGTACAAATGACTTAATTAAAAAATAAATAAATAAAATGAATAGTAAGAGAGAAAGTGGATTGTGGATTTCATCTGAGATAATGGCCTTGTCAGGCTGGTGGAGAAGAATGGGAGGCATGAAAGTTGTGGGTTCTCGTGTGAGAGTGGCTATTTTGACCAAA
The DNA here is from genome assembly GCA_963573935.1 of Arctocebus calabarensis. Lineage (NCBI taxonomy): Eukaryota > Metazoa > Chordata > Mammalia > Primates > Lorisidae > Arctocebus > Arctocebus calabarensis. The sequence continues at coordinate 24,248 of CAUYON010108545.1, forward strand.
TATTTTGTCTAGGCTAGTTAAGGGATGAAAGTGAGGGAGGTTACTAGATTAGACTAGGAGAAATGGAGACATTTAGACATTTAACATCTCTGGGAATGCATGATGCAAGTTAATATGTTGTAATTTGCAGTGAAGCTCAGTGATTGTGATTACAATGTTAGAAAAAGAAAACCATTTGAAGAGTTAGGAATAGATGAAGCTTGACAGAGTAGAAACTTGGAAAGTACTTGAATACAAAAAAGGTGACTTGGATTAGATTGTTAGAAAAAGTGAACTCTTTTAGCTGCTTCATATGAAATTGCTCTAGAAAAGTGAAAAAATTGTGATATCTCTTTTTTTATTGTTTGGAATTCAGTGAAGATATAAAGAATTAAGTTACACTGATTGCAGTTGTTAGGTAGTCTTTCTTGTAATTGTGTCTTGCTGCCAAGATGTGTACCATACACCATAACCCCTCATCCCTCTCCTTCCTTCCCTCTCCCCAATCTCTCATCCCCCTACCCTCTCTCCTTGTATTAGTTCATCTATTGCCTTCATATTACAATTTAGTACATTAGATTCTTGCTTCTACATTCTTGTGATGCTTTACTAAGTAGAATGTGTTCCATCTCCATCCAGGTTATTACAAAAGATGTAAAATTTCCATCATTTTTGATGGCTGAATAGTATTCCATGGTATTCATTTACCACAGCTTGTTAATCCATTCCTGGGTTGGTGGGCATTTAGGTTATTTCTGCATTTTGGCAATTGTAGATTAAGCTGCATTAAACAGTCTAGTGCAAATGTCCTTATGATAAAATGATTTTTTTTCTTCTAGGTAGATGCCTAGTAATGGGATTGCAGGATCAAATGGGAGACCTAATTTGAGTTATTTGAGGCGTCTCCATACTTTCTTCCAAAAAGGTTGTACTAGTTTGCAGTCCCACCAGCAATGTAAAAGTATTCCCTTCTCTCTCTTAATTATATTACACATACTTTATAAATAAATTTCTTTGACTCCTTATATAGTCTTCAAAAGTGGTCAATTTCCTGTCATTTACTTCGACTTCTAATCTTCCTGCCATACGAAGATTTTGGTAGCATAACCAACTATCCCTTTTGCCTTAGATTGTCAGAATTTTATAAATGAAAATCCTACATTCCTGTAAACCCTTACTCCCAGGTGAACTTAGAATATTGGTCACCCTACTTACTTTCAATTGATTTAGATTCCCTACATCCACCTTTCTAATCCATAGTTGGCATTATTGTCAGAGTGATCTTTCTAAAACTGAATATGGCAATATCACATCTCTGCTAAGAATCCTTCCATTCCTTCAACAATTCTTCATGAAATTCATTCAAAATATTACATGATATGGTCCCATCTACTTCTATAGTCTCTTTTTACTTTCAATACATTTCCTCACTCTCACCTCCCATTCCACCCTCCTCACTATCTCACCCAATTCCCCAGCTAGGACAGAACTCCTAATACTCCTTTTAAAAGTCATTCTTTCGTATACATTGGGACTTTTAAATATTACTGATACATCTATGGGATTCTTTCCCCATCCTTCTTTTCCCTACACCCTGCCCATCCTCACAAATGCTATTGAAAATTGACTTAACCTTCCTTCAAACTGCACTTCCAATCTTCTTCTATATGCAGGTTTTATTTCTGCTTTCATAGAAATGTTTTCATTATCTTTCTCTGATGGCAAATTTTTGAAATCTATTAAGTTATTTTTATGTCTATCTCTTCCAAATGACTGTAAACTTATTGTGGAAAACACCCATGTGTTATTCATTATTCTGCTTTGGAATTTCTCACCCAATTTCACCATCCTGAGCCATTAACATATAGGATATACACATAGCAAAATCTCTTCTTGCAGTATTAATTGTTAAGTACCAGGTGAATGATGCTCATGGAACTTTAATTGAGGAGATGAGACTTAACTTAAACTTTAGAGAGCTGCTAGAATTTAAAGAGAAAAATGGGTAATTCAGGCAAAGTAAACTTTATCTCTTCCCCAGCCAACACCTCTACTTTTCTCTCTAACTCTGTCACAACAGGGACCAATAAAGGAATGGAGATGGCTCAGGAAAAGTGCTATTTGTTCTGACTCAAGATGGTCTATCTCCTAGAATTTGATAGAAACAGTCTGACATGGTGGAAAGAGAAATAAATAAGAGGACTACAAATCTGTTTTTTTTTTTTTTTTAATCCTAGTTTCACCAGACCTTAACTCTGACTTTGAGCAAGGCATAGATTCTTTCTTGAATGTAACTCTTTATCAGCAAAAGTAGGACTACAAATCTGTTTTTTTTTTTTTAATCCTAGTTTCACCAGACCTTAACTCTGTGACTTTGAGCAAGGCATAGATTCTTTCTTGAATGTAACTCTTTATCAGCTAAAGTAGGACTGGCATGTGTCCTACTCATCTCACAGGGATAATGTTGTGCTAACATGCAGGTTTTTCATCATCTGTGTCATTCATTTAAATTATTGCCATACACTGATTGTGGTGTTAGGAATATTTTAATGTTTTCCCAATAAGATAAGAAGAATCTCAGGGACAGAGACCATGGTGGATGGTTCTACATTTTGCATAGAACATAGTACAAGTTTCATAGATGGAGATTATTAAACAAATAGATGATAATTGAGTGTTGTTTTCTAAGGAAGATAGAGTCCTTAAAAGAAAATATGGAAAATAACAAGTAAATAGAGTAGTTATTTACCCTTTGTGTTTACTTTCCAAGTGTGGAGAACTTCAGGGGCTCATTCCCATCCCAGGTCCCATACATAGGTGAATAGGAAGTCATTTGTTGGTGAGATTAGGCAGATGTACCTTTCATAGACTGATAGCCAACAAAAAAAGTAAAGGCTGAAATGCCTTTGCAATCATATCGTAAGGGCTGTCTTCTTTTTGAAGTTCAGGTAATAGTATTTATGGTTTCTGAGAACTTGGATTCTGCTAGTTTATATCAATAGGCTGTGTCTGACTACATGTGATTTCTGTATTGGTTCTTTCATTCTTGTTTCAGGCCTCTACAAGCATGACTTTTCTAACTTGAGAAAAAGTAGACGCTGGGAATATTGATGCTTACATCCCAAATTTACAAGCAATATTTTAGATAAATAGCAATCAGGAGAAATATATTACATAATGTATGAAGGTTGTATTTTTGCTTAATTCTTCTAAACAAGGGCTTTGAAATATTGTATAGGGAATTCAATCTACTTATACAAATATTTGTGCGCTGACTAGGTAGCATGCTACATACTTGCTACATGATAAAGAACAAAACAGATTGTTTTATGACACTAATGGAGCTACCAACATAGTGGGTAAAATAGCTAATGGGGAAGTAAGCAAACATCTAACTTACAAACGTTGAATCTACAAAAAGAAAGCATTGTGTAAGAGTATGTAATAATTTATAGGATCACCTATGTGAGTTTGGTGATGAAACCCTCTTTTACCTACACATTTAGATTAAATGGAACCAGACATGTGAGTATTTGGAGGAAGAGAATTTAAGGCAGAGGGAACAACATATGCAGAAGGCTTTATCAGAAAATGAAAACTTGGATTGTTCAATGAACTGAAAGCATCTCAGTGTAGCTTAAATACAGAGAATGAGGACAAGAATGACATGAAGTGATGTTTGAGGGCAAAGGAGCACTGACCATAGTGAGTAGGTTGGGAATTAAAAGCAAAAAGAACCAGAAAAATATTTGAACCAGGGGAATAACATTATGTTTCAGAGAAGCATTACCTGGGCCACCATGTCCAGGAGTTGCAAGGATTAAAAGTAGTCAAGGGATGATGCAGGTCCTAATGAAAGAGGCACAGAATCTAATTAAAGACAAAAACATATTAATAGAATGTCACTAAGTGTGGTACATGCCATGACACAGGCAAGAAGGGAGTATGGAGGCAAGCATGGGTTCTAATTCTAATATGTTACTTCGCTCTGCCCCAGGCAAATTTTGTGACTTCAACACAACTTCTTTAACTTCTCAAAATCTCAGTTTTCTCATTTTTAAAGTGGAAATAATTGTAGGGTTGCTGTGAAGATGAATGACATAATGAATAAAGAATGTTTAGCCTGCAAATAAACAGTAACTCTTAATAAATGGTAGGTGTATTTATTGTCAAAGTTATACATTGTATGGAGTGCAAGACTGGAGTTCTGGCAGTCCAGAAAGAGAGTAACAGTAGTCAAGAATGTTAGGAGAGTGACCTAGATTAGGATGGTGACAGTGTAAGTGTAGATAGATTGGATACATTTTTAGAAGAGATAATCATCTGGTATCTGATTGTATACTAGAAGAAGTAAAGGGATAGGGGCAAGAATGACTCCCCACTTTGAGTGTTTTGTAAGAAAGTCATAGCACTGACTAGGAAGGTAAGTATAGACTCAGGAGTGAATCAATAATATTACATTACTTCATGATACTGGAATAAAATCTATATCTAGATAAAAGTGGGATAGATTGGTAGCCAAAGGGGAGGAAACCACTCAAAAATAGTCAACAGTAGAGCCATAGAGACAGAGAAAGAGAGATAAAGAGAGACACTCTGAGACTTCAGGCCTTCCACTCAGCATTTCCCTGTTGGTGGCTTCTTAGGTTCTCCTTTCTTAAATTTCAGAAGTGATACAAGTTGTTGACACCAAGCTAAATGTTCTCTCTCTAAGGGAATCTATATTTCTTCTCAATGTAAAATAAATGTCCCCACTATAGAGATTTTAAATTTAATAGTCACTAAAAAGATTTGGGAGAAAATCCTCCTCTCGTCTCTTCAGTCTGGAGGAGTGAAAATGTTTCAGAAAGCAGTCATGAAATTTTCTAAGTTCACAATGAACTGTGAATTGTAAAGTCATAAAAACCCACAGTAAAAATGACGGTATAAACTTGACCTCTATTCTTCTGTTTTGGATAATAATGCTCTCTAATTTAACACAGAGGTGTGAACAAACATGCCTGTGAGGTAAGCAAAACGTTCTACTCTAGTGAAGAAAAACAAATAGCCATGTCTGCTAAATGCAAAAGTGGAAGTGTGATTTGGGGGGATGGTAGCTATTCTTAGTTCTTAGAATTTTAATGCACTGATGAATTCTCCTTTGCTCTCTCACAGCCTCTGCATGCAAAATTTATGATAGCAGAAGCAGTGCCAATATTAAGGCCAAAGTTGTTTGCAGGGATAGATGAAGTCAAAGAGAGTGGGTGTCATGCATGGGAACAAGTGTTTAGTTCCATCTTAAGTTGCCTAACTAGAGGAATCCTAGCTTTTTTAAATCATAAGGCCCTACTTAGAATTAGAAAGGGTCTTCTACAATGTACTCTTTATGTGTTAAAGTGAAAGATAATTGAGCCAGCCTCATTCTACTAAAGAGCCTCTCCTAGTCAGGGAGAAGCAAATGTCATAGTGGCAATAGCATAGGCTTTGGAGCACATCAAAAATGACAGTGAATCCTAGCATTATCATTTTCTAGTTTTGATACTTAAGGCAACTTGCTCAATTTCTCTGAACCACAGTTTCCTCATTTGCATTTTCAGAGTGATAACAGTTCCCAACACTTAGGACAGTTGTGAGAATTAAATTAGGTTATAACATTAACACTTCCATTCCAGATTCTAGGGTACATCCTTGAGGGTCACAGCATAAAAATTGTTTCTTGCCTTTCCTTCTGTAAGCTCTCCTCCAACCTATATACTAGCTCACACATCCATATGCAAAATGACTGCATGAGTCTTTAAGACATATTACAGATGATAAGCTAAGTAGGGAAATAAAACAGAAGGGATCAGAAAGTGAATGTAGGCTTTAGAGTAACAGCAGCTCATGACATTGACACTATTTTATCTGTAAATTCATCACTTAGTGGTCTATTCTTTTATCATATCTCTATTTTGTAGATCAGATCTTAACACCATATGGGAAGCCATTCTATGTTTAAGGAGAATATAAACAGTTCATTACTTTTTTTTTAATCAATTTAATTAAAACGAAATTAAAAAAATCACAACAAATACTATTACTTCATCTGAGCAACAACTGGGCTACCTTATTTTTTTTTCCATTTCAAGTTCTTAATACAATAACTATTAATACCATATAGACAGAAGGCATGTTTATATGATTTGGGAGGAAAACAAAGATGGGTAGCACAGTGCAAGTGAACACTAGGTACCTTGTCCTCCCATTTGAATTCCCAGATCTTCCATTTAGTAGTGGCTAAGTTGCCATAACAAATTATTCTTTCTGGACCTTGCTTCTTCTACCTATAGTATAAGGAGGCACAACATTTCCAAATTGTTATTCCAAATCTGCAATTCTACAGGATAGTTAAAGAAAAATAACAAATCAGTACCCTCCTGCCATTCTTTGGGTAATCTGCATGATTCCATGGACAGACTCTGAACAAGTATAAAGATTACTCTCCTGGTGTCCTAATATAATATGTAACAAAAGCTATACTAAATCATAAAATATAATTAAGGAATTCTAAAAAGTTTTCATCCTATAATAATTACTTTGGTAAATAGGAAGCATTAAATATTTAATTTTTTTCAAAAAATGGTTTCATTGTCCCTGTTTTGCTGTTGTCTTAAGCAATGTTCATTGTAACATTTAGATAATCCACTATGCTAATGTTGCCACATCAGTATAAGATTCCTCTTAGATATAGAATTGATCTCTCCTTTCAAGATCACATGAGGGAAAATACTTTAGTTCAACTAAATTATTATATCATTTAAGTTTTTCATATAAATTAAAATAGGACCCAAGACAAAGGAGAGAGACAAACTGCAGGAGAACCTTAGCATGACAAGCTATTATGAGAGAATAATAAGGAAGAAACATTCTCAGGCCCTGAAAATTAGCCAAGGCACTGGCAATGTAGGCTCAAGAAGGAGAGGCCATTTTATAAATTCTGGGATGCCAATGTAGGAAGCCAGCACCCAATGGTTAAGATAGAAGTCAAAGAAGAGGCAAGAAGACCTAAAAGGTAAGGTTGAATTTCATCCATTGAAATTGGAGCTCAGTGAGCAGTAGAGAAATTTGGAAGCAAAAAAGGATATATCAAATGTTATACTAATTTTCAGTGCTGAGAATATATTGAATATTTCAAGGCACTCTTGCCTGCAAGATTCAACTGAAGGGAATTTTGGAGAGTAGTTGTGGAACAATTCTATCATTCCATGACTGATTTATTGTGTGACCTTGGATCACTAATATGTATTTCTTAAGGCTGTGCTATTTCTTCTGTAAACCTATTGCTTCCAATTCTAATATTTTATATATCTGTAAATATAAAAGAGAGATCTAGGTGTTAGATAAAGAACTGGTTAACCATCAAACTTTTCCTTTTCTTTTGCTTTGTGCAGGGATTATAAATACATGGCTTACCTTGATGAATATACTGAAACATTCAAGATGAGTAGCAACAGTAGCAGAATTGACTGCAATGTCCCTAATGTGACATTTCAGTACTCCCTCTATGCAACCACCTACATTCTCATTTTCATCCCTGGTCTTCTGGCCAACAGCGCAGCCTTGTGGGTTCTGTGTCGCTTCATCAGCAAGAAGAATAAAGCCATCATTTTCATGATCAACCTTTCTGTGGCTGACCTTGCTCATGTGCTGTCCTTACCCCTCCGGATCTACTATTACATCAGTCATCAATGGCCTTTCCAGAGGGCCCTTTGCCTACTGTGCTTCTACTTGAAGTATCTCAACATGTATGCCAGCATTTGCTTCCTAACATGCATCAGCCTTCAAAGGTGTTTCTTTCTCCTGAAACCCTTCAGAGCCAGACACTGGAAGCGTAGATATGATATGGGCATCAGTGCTGCCATCTGGATCATCGTGGGAACTGCATGTTTGCCATTTCCCATCCTGAGAAGCACAAACTTAGCCAACAACACCAAATCCTGCTTTGCTGATCTTGGTTACAAGCAAATGAATGCAGTAGCTTTAGTTGGGATGATTACAGTTGCTGAGCTTGCAGGATTTGTGATCCCAGTGATCATCATCGCATGGTGTACCTGGAAAACCACTATTTCCTTAAGACAGCCTCCAATGGCTTTCCAAGGAATCAATGAGAGGCAGAAGGCACTGAGAATGCTTTTCATGTGTTCTGCAGTCTTCTTCATTTGCTTCAGTCCCTATCATATTAACTTTATATTTTATACCATGGTAAAGGAAGCCATCATTAGCAGTTGCCCTATTGTCCAAAGCACTCTGTATTTCCACCCTTTTTGTCTGTGTCTCGCAAGTCTCTGCTGCCTTTTGGATCCAATTCTCTATTACTTCATGGCCTCAGAGTTTCGTGACCAAATATCTCATCATGGCAGCAGTGTGACCCGTTCCCGCCTCATGAGCAGGGAGAGTGGGTCATCAATTATTGGCTAATATAAATAACTCTTCAATCATGATTTGTTTACCTGTTACTTGGCACTTTCCAGAGGTCATACTTACTGATCATTTTTTTAACCTTGGAAGCAATAGAAATATGTGTTGTCTTTGGTGATGGTTGTGATCATAAGGATAGGATTGTGAAGACTGAGTGTGAAGGAAGGGAAGATGGAATTTATCTGTTTCCTCTGGGAAACTCAAGACACATTTAAGACTAAGATGAAGTTTCTGAAAATGTTTACAACCATATGGAAATTGAATACTTTATCTTAAAAATTATTTAGTAAATAGGATGTTGTTAATAAAATGCAATACATACATGAGTACTTTCTAACAAGTAAAAATAAATCCCTTTCATACGAAGACCTTCATGTCAGAATAGGGTAAAAGTCTCCAATATTTCTAACAAGTAAATGTACAGGAAAGGGGGCATGAAGAATTAAGGCAATGTGTGCACAAATTTCAGAACTACAAACCTAAGACAAAGTAAAGTTAATGGGAACTCATTAATTTACTGAAAATGTTTTAGGTGCCTATTATATTCTAGGTAGCAATTTTGCTGGATTTTTCATAAATAACCTCTCATTTGGCCTTTTCTATAAGTTTGTAAAAGTTTCTAAACTTGAGAGAGGTTAAGCAACTTGCCTTGGGGTAAACAGTTGAAAGGCAAAATTGGTCCACTATACACCACATATGCTTATTTCCTTGTTTGTGTTGTTACATTTACTAGGTCTATACTTAACTTACCTTCAATGATGAAGACACAGACTACAGTTAAGCCACATTAGACCAAGGCCATTTCAACATGATTAGCCTATAATTATCTGAAAAATCTGTGGGTTGTAATGTTGAAATGTATTCAGGGTGAAATGTCTCAAATGTAAATAGATGGATTGCCCTAATATTGATTTAATCTACTTATTCTTGATGATAAGAGGTATTAGAAACTCAGATAGCTCATTATTTCTCATAAAACATATTTTAAGAGTGAGTACAGGCAATATAAACCCCATAAATAGATGAAAGAAAGGAAACTGTAAAATTGAATGGTGAACATTCTGTAAAATGTAGAAGTTCTTTAGGACTTTACCTAACCTTTTCTTTGGTCCTCAAACGTAGATAACATCATTTTGATCAAATTTGTGTTTAAGAGACTTTTCATAAGCTTTTCTGTGACCATAATTCATGAATTGCATTAGAAAGGGAAAATATTATCATATTATGGATAAATAGAAAAAAGTGTGTGTTCTCCTTCTGACAATCTCCTTATCTTAATTTCCCCAAATGTTATGGGTTTTATTTCAGAAATATTAGTAATAATTTGAACACAAATAATCCCGCAGCTTCTCATGTTGGTATTTATGAAGTTTAACTTATCACTTTTGTGTCTTATGTTTTCAGTTTAAAATAACATACACATTTAGTGTGCATGAAGGTGAGGGAAGTGGTAACCCTCAGAATATCTATTTCAACAGTCTGGAAAAGAAAGAAGGGACAATAAAAAAGGTAGGGATTTTGAAAAGGAGTATGGTTTCTGGAAAGGGAGAGATTTTTGTAATTATAAATAATTAACCACATTTTTTGAATCAGCTTTTCTTTTTCATTTGTGTATTATGTTTTCCAAGTAAAATGTAAATGTTTCACTTTGAATGTACAGAATTGATAAAGTAGGAAACATTTAGTTTTACAGAAGCTGAATTTCAAATTGGGTAGCAATGAGAAAGAAGGTGAATAGCAAAATTTCAGGAGCTGTTAGTATATACTAGCAGATTTTCTGATTTTCTGGAGTTGGAGTTGGATTTTTGTGAGGAAAAAAATAGCATTTGAACTAATCCTTGCAATGGTGGCAAGGAGTTTGCCAATTGACATTAAATATAGAGGTAGAATAAGCATTCTTGTTGCCAGAGTGGAAAAAGAGAAAAAAAAATGGACTGGTAACTAGTACTGAATATTGTACTTTAGCTACAACTATAGTGGAGAACAATAATTAATAAGGATGAAAAAGTTATTAGAGTCCTAGAATATGGAGAGCCTTGAATGTCAGGTGTAGAATCTTGGGTTTTTATATGCTGGGGTGAGAAAAGTGGATCATCAAAACTGTGGAGATTAAAAGCGGATCATCAAAACTGTGGAGATTAAAAGGCTTACATACATATAACAGGTCTTGACTAATAGTGATTTAATGTAAGCAATATGAGCAAAAGCCCAGGGCCAAGTACATATCATTGTTTGTACTGAAGTTTGCATTATCGCCATAATTTCACAAACAACATAAATAATTGGGAATATATAAAAAAAACATCATCTATTGAGTCTAACTATGTGAGGAGCTTTATGTGGATTGCCTTATTATTAATAATTCTCTCCAGGAATTTTAACCTTGGAAGTATGAGTTCAGAGCTAATGTGATTAGACCCTAACATATTTTATAGTATTAGAATGAATTTAATGAGAAATGTTCACATTTTAAAGAGAGTTTCCCTTTTATCCAAAAGAGCCATACAATAGATGCTGTGGTACTTGCACTGAAGTTTCTTTCTAACTTTTGAAAATTCTTTAATTTCTTTTCAAATGCATAAACTATAATTTGGTAATTATAATAAAAGATTTTTTAGGTTTGAATTGAACTTTTTATTTCAAATTAATATGTGGGTACAATTGTTTAGGTTACACTGTTTTCAATTCTAAGGGAAATTTCCAGTTGTACCGAGTCCTTCGCCCAGAGGATGTGCTGAACATCCTCACATCCTGCACACTAGATGATATCCTGCCAACAGCGCTCCCTCTTCATGCCAATTACCCTCCCTTTTCCCCTCTCCCCTCTCCCTCCTTGATCCTCCCCTATTACAGACTATCCTTGTGTTTTATCTTTCGTGTTGGAAGGTAGTTGTTTATATATTGGTTTCATATTAGTATTGAGTACGTTGGACACTTGCATTTCCATTCTTGAGATACTTTACCAAGAAGAATGTGTTTCAACTCCATCCAGGTAAAAAGAAGTTGTAAAGTTTCCATTTTTTCCTATGACTGAATAGTGTGTCATGATATTCATATACTACAGTTTCTTCATTCATGGATTAATGGGCATTTGGGTTGCTTCCACAACTTGGAAATTGGGAATTAGGCTGCAATAAATATTCTCTGCAAATATCCTTGTGGTAAAATGATTTTTGTCCTTCTGGGTAGATACGTACTAATGGGATTGCAGGATCACATGGAAGACCAACATTTAATTTTTTAAGAATTTCCCATACTTCTTTTCATAGCATTTGTATTAGTTTGTAATCCCAGGAGCAATGTAGAAGTCTTCCTTTCTCTACACATCCATGCCAACATTTGCACATTTGAGACTTTGCAATTTGGTATAATTTCACTAGAGTTAGGCGATAACTTACAGTGGTTTGATTTGCATTTCTCTGATGGTTAGGGATGATGACCGGTTTTTATGTGTTTCTTGGCCAATTTTTTTGTCATCTTCAGAGAAGTTTCTGTATGACTCCCTTGCTCACTTACCAATAGGGTTCTTTGTTCTTTTTATACAGATTAATTTGTATTTTCTGTATATTCTAATTATCAGCATTTTTTTCAGATTCATAGCATGCAAACATCTTTTCCCATTCTGAAGGCTGTCTGTTTGCTTTAGTCATGGTACCTTTAGCTTTGCAGAAGTGTCATAGCTTGATCAAGCCTCATCTATTTTTTTCAGTCTTGCTGCAATTGCCAGGGGTGTCTTCTTAATATTTTCCCAGTTTAATTTTGTCTAGCATGTTGTTTCATGTCTTAAGTTTAAATTTTTAATCCAGTGAAAGTCAATTTTAGTCAATGGTGAGAGGTATGGTTATAGATAGTTTCATCCTTCTATTTATGGCTAATCCGTTCTCCCAGCATCATTTATTACATAGGAATTCTTTTTTCTATAGCAAGTTTGTTTTTTGTTTGTTTATCAAAGATCGGATGACAATATGTGTCTGGCTTCGCCTTTATATTCTCTATTCAATTCCATTGATCTCCATCTCTATTTTTGTTCCAGTACCGTGGTGTTTTTATCACTATATTCTTGTAGTACAACCTGAAGTCTGGTCACATGATGACTCTAGATTTCTTTTTTATTTCTAAAAATTGTATTGGATATTCCTAATTTTATCTGGTGCCATATGAAATGAGCTGCTATTTTTTTGTAATTCTTCAAAGTATGGAATTGAAGTTTGGATGTAGAATGCATTAAATAGGTAGAATTATTTGGGTTGTATGAACATTTTAAAGATGTTGATTCTTTACAGCCATGAGCACAGTATATTGTTCCATTTGTTAACATCTTCTCCCATTTCTTTTCTCTGAGTTTCATAGTTTTTGTTGAGATCCATCACATCCTTTGTTAGATACATTCCAAGGTATTTAATTTTTTTGAAGCTACTGAAAAAGGCATTGAGTCTTTGATCTTATTATCAGCTTGACTGTTATTGGCATAAATGAAAGCTACTGAATAGTGGACTTTAATTTTATATACTTCAATTGTAGTATATTTCTTGATCACCTGTAAGAGCTTTGTAGTTTAGTCCCTGAGGTTTTCGGGTATAAGATCATCTCATTTGGAAAGAGTCAGATTTTGACCTCCTCTGTCCGATTTTTATGCATTTGATCTCCTTCTCTTGCCTAATTTCAATGGCCAGGACTTCCAGCACTATGTTTAATAGCAGAGACAATAGTGGACATCCTTGTCTAGTTCAAATTCTAAGTGTAAATGCTTTTTTCACCATTCAATATGATATTGGCTGTGGGTTTATTATAGGCAGCCTCTATTAGTTTAAGAAATGTCTCACCTCGGGTGGCACCTGTGGCTCAATGGGCTAAGGTGCCAGCCATGTACACCTGAGCTGGTGGGTTTGAATCCAGCCCTAGCCCACCAAACAATGACAGCTGCAACCAACAAATGGCCGGGCATTGTGGAGGGCACCTGTAGTACCAGCTACTTGGGAGGCAGAGGCAGGAGACTCACTTGAGCCCAGGAATTGGAGGTTGCTGTGAGCTGTGATGCCACAGCATTCTATGCAGGGTGACAGCTTGAGGCTCTGTCTCAAAAAAAAAAAAAAAGTCTCACCTAAGCCTATTTTCTTTTTTGTTTGGTTTGTGTTATTTAATGTTTTATTATGAAATTTTAAAATAGGTACTGAAATAGAATCATATAGTGAACCCTATATACTATACTATACTATATATACATATAGTATAATCAGACAACTATCAATACTTTGGCAGTTTTGTTTTATCAACTTCTTCACACTTTTTTTCTAAGTAGAGAATTTTTAGAGCAAATCCCATACAGCATATCACTGGACCTATGATACTTGGATATGTACTTCCAAAAGAAATGGATTTTATTTTTAAATTAATCAAATCACAGTTATTCTGAAGAACCACAATATTAAAATATTTCCTTATCATTGAATGTCCACTCCATCTTTAATTAAACTTTTTCATTTTCTCAAAAATGTTTTTTCATATTTTTAAAAAAATCACGGAAAGGAGGAGGAGCCAAGATGGCGGTCTGTAGCCAGCTTTCTGCAGACGCTCCTGTCCAGAAGGAGAGTTAAAGGACAGAAATTTAGCGAGAAAGCCAACGGTTTGGAGCTGAGCCAAGAGACAAGGTC
>CAUYON010108550.1:0-26312 GCA_963573935.1 Arctocebus calabarensis
TTTTATGGATATTTATTAAGGCCTAAAATAGCTCAAGAAATTAATATGTGAGTGTTGTAAGCACAAACTACTGTCAGGAGAGAAGTCTGCTTGCTGAGGAGAAGTTCTCCGGGATGAATGTTTCTCAGTAAAGACATACAATAGATTTTACAAAATTACATGAGTCAGAAAATGAATAGCAGTCCATGAGTCGCATAAAGGTGCATTGAGATTTTCAGAAACAAACTTAAATAGCACAGGACTGGTTTCATGACATGAGACCTGTCCATTCACCCAGACCCCGTGCTGAGATGACCCAAGTTTGTTTGAATGTTCTATGTTGCTGTCTTCAAAGCCCTTATGATATCTTTTACAAGGGAACTTGAATTTTCCTTTGGAGTTAAGACTCATAAATTATGTAATACACTTTCCTTATCTAATAAATTCATTGATATTTTATTTAACTGAGAATATATTTTCTCCAGGAAACTTAAACATGTACAGTAGAACCTCCATAGTTGACCACGTCCCTACATTGACCACCTCCTTAAGTTGACCTAATTTTCATAGACCGGACTTGCACCACAAATACATATCAGTACAGTAGGCCTAATTTTTTGTGTTGAGTACTTTGTAACAGTCCTTGGGGTCATCAACTTACAGAGGTTCTCCTGTATTTTGCAATGAGTAGTTTAATTTTCCAATGGGGTAAATTCAAGAGCTATAAAAGAAAGAGCAAATAGGAAAAGCAGTTGTGTTCTTATAAAGAGCTGGATTCTTAAAGCAAGATGAAAAAGGAAGAGCAGGGGAAGGAGGAGGAAAAAATGTAAACAAAGTTTTCGTAGATTTTAGAATGTTGATTTTTAAATTTCGAAAAAAGTAAGTAGAACTCTCTGTTTCCTAAATATGTGCCATTCAGGGCTGGAGACTGGTGGTGACCTACGTGGACGCCATCAACAGCGGAGCAGTGCCTTGTCTGGAGAATGCAGTGACAACGCTGGCCCAGCGTGAGAACTCAGCAGCGGTGCAGAGGACAGCTGACCACTACAGCCAGCAGATGGCGCAGCCCACGCAGCTCCCCACCAACACGCTCCAGGAGCTGCTGGACGTGCACGCGGCCTTCGAGAGGGAGGCCATTGTCATCTTCATGGAGCGCTCCTTCAAGGATGACACGTGGGAGTTCCACAAACAGCTCGTGGTACTTTTAGTATTTATCCTTCCTGATTCTGACCCTTCTAAATGATGCCTGAACTTGACGTCTGTGACTCCATCATTCATCTTCTTACCATAGTAAAAGGAACCTGGGTTCCTGCAAATGAAGGGCTCTGTGGGCTACAAATCACACTTTTTCTAAAAGATGGTCACTATTTTTATTTCTTCAAAACAAATTGCCACAAGTTTAGCAAATTATTTATTTATTTGTTAAAGATGGAGTCTCACTCTGTTGCTCAGGCTAGAGTGCCCTAAGTTTAGCAAATTATTTATTTATTTATTAAAGATGGAGTCTCACTCTGTTGCTTAGGCTAGAGTGTCAGCCTAAACTCACACAGAAACTTCAAACTCTTTGGGCTCAAAAGATCTTCTTGCCTCAGCAGCCTGGGTAGCTGAAAGGGCCTACAGGCATAAGCCACCAGGGTAGCCACGTTTAGCAATTTAAAACAACACACATTATTAGCTCACAGTTTTGTGGTCAGAAGTCCTGATCAGGGTGTCCGAGCACAAGCTGAAAGCAGCATGTCAGTGGGCTCAGATTTATGTGGTGGGGCTGGAGAAACTCTCCGTGTTCCAGCCAGCAATGATGCATCAAACTGTTGTGTTTCTAATCTCTCTGATTCCCTCTTCTGACACCAACTAGAGAAAACTGCTTTTTTTTTTTTTTTTATTGAATCATAGCTGTGTACATTAGTTTAATCATAGGGTACAGTGTGCAGGCTTCACATGCAATCTGAGATATTTTTATCAACCTGATTGACATACATTCATGAGATTTTCTCATTTACTATGTGAAAACATTTTTGATCCGTATTTAGAAGTTTTCTCCTGACCCTTCAAATATGTACCACACATGTGATCTTGAAGCCAGACTTGGCACGTCCTCGTGCTCCCCAGAATGTCCACTCATGTCAAAGGCATTACTGGGCACCAAAGATGTCAAAGAAGTTTCCAAATGAGGGCTCTGACCTTGCACACTCTCCAACACACAATAACATAATCAATCCTCATTCCCTGTGGAATTCCTTGATGGTTCTGGACCGTGCTTGCCACCAAGGTACCTGACTCTCTCCTGGGCAGCTCCAACTCCTCTCCATGTGCAAAGTGGCTACTTTCTCTGCCACAATCCTGGACACCTGCTGGACAATCCAAGTTATCAAAAAAAGGCCAACACAGTTTGGAGTGAACTCCATAACCACACACCTTCTGGTCAATCTCAGCTCTCTACTGACTACCTGCATGTATTAACCAGTCACCTAACCACTCTGTAGCTCACTTTCTCCAAAATTTATTTCCTTGTTTGTTTGTTTATGTAGTGACAGAGTCTAACTCTGAAGCCTGGGTAGAGTGCCATGGAATCATAGTTCACAATAACCTCAAACTCTTGGGCTCAAGCCATCCTCCTGCCTCAGCCTCACAAGTAGCTGGGACTACAGGCAACCACCACAGTGCCTGGCTAATTTTTCTATTTTTAGGGGAGACAAAAATCTCACTCTTGCTCAAGCTGGTCTTGAACTCCTGAGCTCAAGTAATCCACCTGCCTCAGCTTCCCAGAGTGCTAGAATCACAGGTGTGAGCCACAGAGCCCGGCCACTTCTCCAAAATTTAAAATGGTCATTAAAATAGAATCTTTCTCTAGAAGTATTATAAAAATTGAGTACATATATGTAAAACACTTATAGTATTACTGACCACATAATAAACACACAATATGTGTTTGCCATTATTATTTCAAGTAATTTTATTATCAACAACCAGGAAGAAATTTGTTCTCTTTATTGTAATATTAGTGAACAGATGTGGTGTTCTTTTCTTATCTTTTCATTGCTTCCACTCTAACTTTTCTTTAAAGAAGAAATTTCAATTTCATTTGCTCCCGAACACCTGTCCCTTCTCCCAGACCGCGTTCCCGTCACCACCTGGCTGTTACCCAGTTTTGTTGTTGCTGCTGATGTTACTGTGTTTTGTCAGTAGTCAAGAACCTGAATGAAAGTAAGGCTTCTTCATAAATGCATCTCCTTTCTACATGTTAGCATGCCTTCATTCCATAGCTACACCAACTTTCCAGGGAAATAATAAAATTAAGAATCCATTTTACGAGAACTTCAAACCTTTTGAGTTTGTTATTATTAAAGTAAAATTCCATGTTGATTACTTTTCTGACACTGAATTTTCTATAAAAAAAAAATCTTTTAAAACCCCAACTTTCAAGTAATTTTTTTAAAGATTATTAAGTAATCTTTAAAACCCCAACTTCGTCTAAGAAACTCAAGGCTAGTATTTGAGTAATAGAGAGAACTATAGCCTGATGATGCCTCACCCAAATCTCATTCAGCTATAAATTTGTAACTTTTAGTTATCAGTAACCCTTGAATTATTTCTTACCTAGTTCTCAGAGACTTAGTTACCTACTTACCTTACTTACCTAGTTCAAGAAACTTAGGCATTTTAAAATACCCACTACATATTTTAATGTGCCACATTAAAGAAGTCTGTGCATTTTATCATCTTTAGTACTTGGAATAATTTTCAGAAGAGATCATCTGTCACCATTATTTTGTTCATCAAATTCACTCACTTCTACTTTCTCAATGGACTATCTTGAACTGGTTTCTAAAGCTCTCTGGATCTAAAGTTTTTTACAGATTGAACAATTTCCATTTCCCATTCAGGTTTGTGAGTCTGTATTTATGATTATAGATGACACATTAGTAGCAAATATCTGTTCAACAAATACCGTATCCTTTTAAGAAAGTCTCAATATTTATATCATCTGCTAGAATTTCTTTTGAATGTATTTTATACTAAATTTTTCTCTTTTTTTTTTTCAGATGTTACCAATTTTTGTAGCACAACTTGGAGCCCAGGTAAGATTATTCTTAATCTGATTTTGATTTTAAATCACTTTTGTGTGAAGCATTCAATCTGACCTCAATTTGCCAGATAACCATGACATTTCCAATTCACCGTGTGAGGTGCTGACACTGATAATCACACCAGCAGCACAGCACTCAGAGACACTGTCCTCAGCACTTCGCATGTATTACCTCATCTAATCTTCAAAACAACTTTTTGTGGACAATATGTCTATTTCCAATAGATTGTAATTTCCAATTGAAAGTAATTTAAGGGTATTAAAATCACTCAGTTACAGGTAGTGTATTTTGTGTCATTTGGAGGTGTTTAAGGAGAGTTTGGATTATTATTTGGCAGTGCTTCTGTACATGTTTGGTATTGGATTTTAGATTGGTCTTTTAAAATTCTATAATTACAGGGGGGCAGAAAAGTTGTTTGGTGCCTGTTGAGAATATGTTGTACATGGAGATAATTGAGAAAATAAAAAAGCTTTGAAGACATTGCAAAAAAAAAAAAATCACTCAGTTACAGCTGTACCATTATAAATATCACACACAGCTGAAGCAAACAGTCACTTCTCTAAACCAAACTGGCAAGAAGGAAAGAAGTTACTGGGATTGATCTAATGACTAGCGACTTGGGGATTTATTTTTTAAATCTCAAATATATTTTCCCTGAAAATGCTATAAACACTTTCTCTCTTCTTTTCCTGTTTACCTTTGTGAAACTAATACCTGAGATTCCTGATAAAATTATCAAAAGGGCAGGATCAAATATTAATATCAGGTGACAGCTTCAACTAAAAACAGAATCAAACATGAATTTAATTCCACATCTAGGAACATATCCCAAGAAAATTATCTGAAATACAGCTCAGGTTTAGTAGTATTCAGTCATCAGAGTAGCATTTGCAGAACAGAAAAATATCGGATACACCTTAAATCTAAGACCAAAGAAAAATAGCCACGTAAACTCTGTAAGGTAAGAGCAAACTCTACCTGGCCATTTAAAAATCCCCCAATGTGCATCTATTTAATGAGAGAAAAAGATATAACTTTCACAACGCATGTGACTTCGCATTACTCAGAGGATGAACATTAGCAGCCCCATACAATAAGCTCACTTGGGTCTTGAGGCAGAGATCACAAAGGGAGTTCAACACATCATTGAAAATACAACATTTCTCACTATAATCTTTAAAAGTATTCTCAGCTTTTAATTTATGTTATACATTCCTTGCTTTAAATACATTAAAATTTGTCTAATAATTCGTGTTTTTTTGTTTTGCTTTCAGGGTACTATCCTAAGCTCAGAGGAATTGGTAAAAAAAAAAAATTTGTTAATTACTAACAAATTCTTTGAAATGTTAGTAATTTAAACTAACATTTCCAATTCTTCTGCCACTGTGTAGTGTCTGCCTTCAGAGTCTCTTTGACCATACACTTTGAATCTGGTTGCACTGAATGTATGAAAACTGAACTTTTCTATAGGTGTTTGCCTTAGGTTATCCTTCCTTTATCTGGGAACTTCATCATCCTTCTCTGGCTACTTTGCCACTAATTTGACTTAAATTTTATTTTCATATATTGCTGTCAGATTCAGTTCTGTCCAGAGAACCAATGCACACTGCACATTTTGAACTTTATATTGATTAAAATCTAGGATCATAAACCATTAAAATACATGCAGATATATAATAGTATAAATATTGACATTTATTACAGAGACTTAGATATTTAATTCTTAAGGGAAAATATCTACTTTTCTAGCATCAGATGGTGATGAATGAGCTTGTTCCTACACACAGGAGGAACTGAGGGGCCGAGTCTCAGTAAATCTCGTGTCACTATTGCTAGGCCCGTCCACGCTTCCCTCAATAGCCATTTCTTGTTTTCTTTTTTTATTTTTTTGCAGTTTTTGGCCGGGGCCAGGTTTGAACCTGCCATCTGCGGTATATGCGGCCGGCACCCTACTCCTTGAGCCACAGGCACCGGCCATCAATACACCATTTTTTTAAGAAAATGACTTGAATTAACATGATACCTAAACATAACTAAAGTGATGAATTTAGTCAATATTGGGAACACAGTTCTAGAAGTTTTCAATTATGGAAAAGGTAGAGATTTATTACATTATCCATAACTAATAATCAAGTAATGAGACTACTTGCTTTGCCAGAACTGATGTATTAGTATCCACGTCCAGCACGCACCGCCGCCTCAGGACGCTCGTGTTCACCACGTGACGCCTCAGGACGCTCATGTTCACCACGTGACGCCTCAGGACGCTCAAGTTCACCGTGTACCAACGCCTCAGGACGCTCGTGTTCACCCACCGGCGCCTCAGGACGCTCGTGTTCACCACGCACCAACGCCTCAGAACGCTCATGCTCACCACGTACTGACGCCTCAGGACGCTCATGTTCACCACGTACCGACACCTCAGGACACTCATGTTCACCATGTACTGACACCTCAGGACACTCATGTTCACCACATAGCAACGCCTCAGGACGCTCATGCTCACCACGTACTGACACCTCAGTACCGTAATGTTCACCACCTGCAGACACGTCAGGACACTCATGTTCACCATGTACTGACGCCTCAGGACACTCATGTTCACCACATAGCAACGCCTCAGGACACTCATGCTCACCACGTACTGACACCTCAGGACACTCATGTTCACCATGTACTGACGCCTCAGGACACTCATGTTCACCACATAGCAACGCCTCAGGACGCTCATGCTCACCACGTACTGACGCCTCAGGACACTCATGTTCACCATGTACTGACGCCTCAGGACACTCATGTTCACCACATAGCAACGCCTCAGGACGCTCATGTTCACCACGTACCGACACCTCAGGATGCTCGTGTTCACCGCACACCAACGCCTCAGGACGCTCATGTTCACCACGCACCAACACCTCAGGACACTCATGTTCACCACATACCGACACCTCAGGATGCTCATGTTCACCGCGCACCAGACACTTCAGGATGTGCACATCCACCAACACACGCGATACTTCAGGACGCTCGTGTTCACCACGTACCGACACCTCAGGATGCTCATGTTCACCGCACACCAGACACCTCAGGATGTTCATGTTCACCGCGCACCAGACACCTCAGGATGCACACGTCCACTGCGCACGATGCCGCAGGATGTGCACGTCTATGTGCACCAATGTCTCAGGATGCGCATGTCCACCGCGCACCCTACACCGCAGGATGCGCACGTCCACCACACACCGACGCCTCAGGACGTGCACGTCCACCGCACAGCAGACGCCTCAGGATGTACACATCTATGTGCACCAATGCCTCAGGACACACACGTCCACCACACGTCGGTCACCTCAGGATGCTCACGTCCACCATGCACTTGACGCCTCAGGACGTGCACGTACACCCAACCACAGGACACACTTCCAGCACACCTTCTGTATATAGTGCCTTCAACCCTCACCAAACTACAAAAGCAGGGATTTTTGACCCAGGCTTATACGTAAATGAACTGGGGCTTGATAAGCTCAAGTAATTTAGGTCTGAAAGGAAAAAAAAGTAAATGCAGATTCAAACTCATTTTTCTATCTACAGCTGCTGTGGTTTTCAAGCATTTTTTCATTCTCATGCACAGTTACAACGACACTTTCCGTGCAGCTACACAGACATACACACACGTCTGAGGAGATAACACTCACCCTGGCACACGGATACAGGCTGGTCTACGCCCTCCCCTGACAATGGCTGCCACTAACCTTTTTTTATTTCAGAACTCTGGGTGTCACAGCCCTCAATTTGAAAATATCTGTACTCCATTCTCTCTTCCAGCAAGAGTCTAACTCTGGATTCACTCTTTCTCAGATCTAAGACAGTGTCTCCCAAATTAAGTCACAACCCCCCAAATCAAGAAGACTTCAAAATCTGGTTACACATGCAGATTGCTGGGTCCTGCCTCAGACCTGCTCAATCAGAATCTCTCCAACAATGAAATACTCCAGCAGAGAAGAGTTTCTTCTGTAGCCACACACAAGTGGTTGACTTGCCAAGAGAAATATTTCTGACTCAATATCCCAACACCTTTGAAAAACACATCAAAAGAAACTTGGAGAGATGCAAGCTGTGAAGACAGAGATCCATTAATCTACTGGAACCAATTTTTTCATTAATCTTGTGCCTTCTAAATTAGATGCTTTAAATTTTTTATGGGCAAAGAGATTATGTTTTAGGTTAGTTGCAGAGATACAGTCCATCATAACTGTGTAAATGTCTGCCTTAGTCCGCCTCTAGACACACCTGATAATCACAAATTGTGCCTGAAATCTGAAGCACAGCTGGGCATCCCGGCGATGAACCCAGCGCCAGGCTGGGCTGGGCCGAGGGTGGCGTTTCCTCTGAGGAATGCCCAGTCTTTGCTGTTCTCTTTGACTTTACTCTCTCCATCCTGCCATTCCTTTCCAAACTCACTACCCTCAAAAGAGGAAAGGTGTTTAACTAGCCTAAACATGTGTTTCTTTTGATTTTGTTTTCTGTTTTTCTCCTTCATTCCAGCCAGTGGCCCCACAAATCTTCACAGGACTCATCATCCATCCGCTGTTCCCGGGAGGCGTCCTGCCCTCCGGTCAGGCCAGGGCTAATTCAGATGTCCCGGGTGGAAACCTGCCCGCAGGAACCCCAGAGGGCCACCTCACCACTCCCAGAGACGACGATGAGTCTGGAGTGACACCCCCAGCAGGCATCCGGAGGGGCACGAGCACTGCCCAGGACACCACCACAGAACCGCCAAATGGTAAATCCTCCCAGCTTGGACAAGGCTCCTCAGCCATGAAGGTCGTGTGCAGAAAGGGAGGATTTCATCTTGCCTTGACAAATGAGACCAGGGAGCCCCTTTCCTCACTCACAATTGATCCCTGCAATGCGAGGGTCAATCTTTACTGGGCCACCAACTCTATCATGTTGACACTGGAAGAATGATTTTAATTTAGCTGATTTAACTGTTAAACATCTTTGTTTTTTAAGTTTATTTCAGTACATACATTTTGGTTACTAGTTTGCTTCTGTAAATTCTAAGTCAAAGTTATAGACTGCTCCTCACCCAGACAGCCTGCAATAAGCCTGTTCAAAGTATCCACTGGTTGGGAATTAACCCTTCCCCGTCTATCCGTCCCACCACCAAATTTTGTTGAGTTTTGTTTCCCTGTGAGCACACAGATGTTGGTCAACTAGTTCCACTGTGGTCCTGAGCACATGTGGTTTTTGTTTTTCTGTTCTTGCGATACTTCACTTAGGAAGATGGTCTCCACTTGCATCAGGTTGTTATCAAAGATACCATCTTTCTTATGGCGGAGTTGTACTTCCTGGTACACACATCCCACATTTTCTTAACCCGTCATGAGGGGATGGGCACCTGTTTCCATGTCCTTGCAACTGTGAATTGAGCTGCTATGAACATTCAAGTAGCACGAGTACCTTTTTTATAAAATGTCTTATGTTCTTTGGGGTAAACCTCTAGTAGAGGAACTGCAGGATCAAAGTGTAGGTCTAATTTAAGTTCTCAGAGGAGTCTCCACACTTCTTTCCACAGAGGCTGCACCACTGTGCAGTCTCCCAGCAGTGCCTGAACATCCCCTTCTCTGTGTCCAACCACATCTGTTGCTCGGGGACTTATGATGTGGGCCATTCCCACTGGGGTGAGGTGATACTGCAGTGTGGTTTGGAATTGCATTTCCCTGATAGTTAGACAGGCCGAGCATTTTTCAATGTTTTTGGCCATGAGTCTGTCTTCCATAGAAAGGATTCATAACATACTTTCCATTTTGGGTAAGCAGATTACGCCCCTTTTCCCAGTACATACACACACACACACACACACACACGCACACACGCACACCTGAGACCTTCAGAACACACACACACACGCACGCCCATACATGCACACAGGCCCACAGCAGATACACATCAGTTGGTTGTGATTCTTTTCCTATCCATGGAAGCCTCAGAACCTTCCCAATTAATACTGAAAGCAGCTCCTAGTAACAGACTAACAGACTGCATTTAATGGAGAAAGTAAATCCACCTGTCATTCCTCTCAGATGGGCCTCAGGAAATGTTACAAAAATAAGCTTTTCTCCCACCAGTAAGCACAGATCACTATTAAATGTGGGACTATCTAGGACCAAATACCCTTACAGACAGGAAAAGACGGGTTAATCTTCATGCTCCTATGACTAGAAATTTTGATCTCAGGTAAAAATGTTTAAATTCAATATGCTTTTATCTGCACTTAAAAGTGTTCTATTTTCTTCCAGGAATTCAGTAACCTGTTTCAAATTTTCTCAAGTAAACCACCTCAAATTTGGTGATGCATGTGAGTTGTTTTTATTAGCCACATCATGGAATAGATTAAGACAAACTGCAGCATCTCAGAAGAAACTATCATTTTACCTGAAAACATTCTTGAAATTTCAGAAAATATCTTTTTACCTACAGAATATGGACTTCTAAAAAAAAAAAATTACATGGATGAATTTTTCTTTGAAATACAACGTTACACCACCTGGAACCTGTATCTATTAAAATGTGTTTTGAAAATTGACTCTTTTTCTTTGGGGATGGAAGAAAAGAAATGTAGACCCTTTCAGAAACTACAGCACCTCAGGATGCAAGCATGTCACCCCTAGTTCTAGGACTCTCTGGGTGGAGAGAGCGGCAGTCAGGAGAGAGTACACCAGCAACATGATGACAAACTCTGGTCTCGTCATGACCACCTTATGACTCATGCCTCATGAGAGTCACAAATTTCATTTTTAACAAGTAAATTTTTTTCATAAGCAGTGACTTTGTTTTTTTATTTTTTTTTAATTAAATCATAGCTGTGTATATTAGTGCACTCAAGGGGTACAATGTTCTGGTTTCATATATAATCTGAAATATTTTCATCAAACTGTTTAACATAGTCTTCATGGCATTTTCTTAGTTATTGTATGAAGACATTTGTATTCTGCATTTAGTAAGTTTCATCCATACCCTTCTAAGATGCACTGTAGGTGTGATTCCACCAATTACCCTCCCTCCACCAAACCCTCCCCCTCCCCTCCCCTCCCCTCCCTTTCCTCTTTCCCCATATTCTTGTGCTATAGTTGGGTTATAGCCTTCATATGAAAGCTATAAATTAACTTCATAGTAGGGCTGAGTACATTGGATACTTTTTCTTCCATTCTTGAGATACTTCGCTAAGAAGAATATGTTCCAGCTCCATCCATGTAAACATGAAAGAGATAAAGTCTCCATCTTTCTTTAAGGCTGAATAATATTCCATATACATTTTGTTTTGAGATAGTGTCACTCTGTCACCATGGCTAGAATACAGTGGTGTCATCACAGCTCACAGCGGACTCAAACTCCTGGCTCAAGCAATGCTTCTGCCTCACCCTCCTGAGTAGCTGGGACTACAGGAGCCCATCACACACCCACCTATTTTTTTATTTTTTGTAGAGACAGGGTCCTGATTTGCTCAGGGTCATCTCAAACTCCTGACCTCACACAATTCTCCCAAGTTTGCCTCTCAGAATACTAGAATTACAGGCATTCACCACCAAACCCAAGCAAATTACTTTTGATCCATCAGCAAAATGCAATGAAAACAATGGATTACAACTCTTAATGTTTGATTTTGGTATTATTGTTCTTAATGTTTGATTTTGGTGCACCTGATGGGAAATGACATTGGTAGAAGTAATCACTAAAAAAACCAAGGTGATACTCTACCTCCATTCACAAAAGACCTAAGATGTAGAATTTAATCTGATAATCTAAACTTATAAGTTATTAGTTTAGAATCTAAATTTATAACCCAGACCATGCAGTTCATCTGGGGGGGGGGCATTAATACAAATCACAGTAGAACACCCAAAATGAAAGGTATGCATAGGGATTAGAGACATTTTTCACTCTATTTGACTCAACCCCTCTGTATATGATAAACCTAAGTATGCACCCATGAAATAATATTCCATGTTGAATTTTTCAGGTGGTTAAAGATTTCCTAGTAGTTAAAGATTTATTGGCTACAGTATTTCACATATTTATGAATTGCCATGGTTTCAAGGCCAGATGAGAGTAAATTAGGATTTAATCTTCTAAAAATATTTTGCCTTTGGCGACACAATTAAAAATGCTATGGAAAGACTTTCTAGGACCAGAGAAAGGTGCAGTATTGTTATAATCCCAACACATTGCAAAGCTGAGGCATGAGGATAAGTAGAACAAATAATCCAGGCATGGTGCCAAGTGTCTGCAGTCTCAACTACATGGAAAGCTAAGATGGGAGGATCGCTTGAGCTTAGAAGTTCAAGGCTGCAGTGAGCTATGATCACACCATTTCACTCTAGCTTGGGTGACGGAGCAAGAACCTCTCTCTGAAAAAAAGAAGAAGAAAGACTTTCTAAATAACCTCTTTAAGAAATTCCCTCTAATCTCCTTTTCCTTATGTGTCATAGATACCCCACAAAGTTAATAAGATGATCAAAGCATATAATACCAAAAGGTGCTTTCAAACTCCAAACCATTACAGAAATTCATTGTTTGCCTTCCACATCTGTCAAACCAACAAGGGTTACCTATCCTTCTGACCTCGCACTTTCCTCTCTAAACCCTTACACATATATCTCCATGAGAGCATTAGCATACAAGGTGTGCTATCACCACCTACATTGTCTAAAACAGGAATCTTCTAGCTGAGCTGTGCTACTCCTTGGGTAACCTGATGACATTCCAAGGGCTACTGCCAGTCAGGTGGTCAGAAGGGCTCAGCTCCCACACAGTGCCCTTGTAAGCCACATCTGCCTGAGACACACTTACCTCTTCCACCTCCCCTTTCACATGGAATACTTATGCCTCCTCTATGAGTGATCTTACTGTGTACAGTTTCTCTGTCACAGGAAACATCCAGGACACAAAACAAAGTATTTTAATATTGATACTTTTAAAAACGAGAATAACATTTTTGCAACTCAGGTAGTTTCTAGTTTTTAGCTTTGAGCAGACCTAAAGGAGGACCTAATACAGTCGTCAGGTGACTAATCATTAAGAATGATATTGATGTTTATTGAGTGAACACTATGTATTATGTGCCAATAGCTGTGCTTATTTCCTCATTTAAAAAAAGAATAATATTGATGGCAGAAAGGAAAAGTATTTAATTATGAATTTATTTAAAAATATCACATAGAAGAGCAAGATGGCAAATAAGAAAGATCATTCAGCTGAGATCTCCTATTATGATTGGGGAAAAAGAGAAAACCCAGCTATACCTGGTGTGAGGACCTTGCCCAGAGTCATAGCTCAAGGATCACAAGCAGGAGGTGGTAAGGTGGATACAGTGTGTGATCCAGAATGTGGAAAACTGACTCATTAGCTCTGAGACAAGTTAATTTGAAACAAAGGAGGAAGTGAGACAGAAAAAGGAGGACAAGGAGGTGAACAAGAAAAAAGGATACATGAGGAGGAACCAACTGAAAAATTGGGGCAAAGTGAAAAACAAAACAGAGAAACTACCCCAAGGGGCCATGAAGCAGCTACTTCAGAAGACTCCGCCTATAAAGAATTAATGGACTTGACAGAAAGGTAATTTAAAATATGGCTGATAAAGACAATAAAAGGAATGGATGAGAAAATGGAGACAGAGAACCAAATGTCGGATGAGATATACGTAGAATATATAAAGGATGTGGTAGAGCTTAAGAAAATGAAGGAGACAATCAGAGAATGTAAAGATGCAGTGGAAGGCATCAAAACTAGGTTAGACCATGCAGAAGAAAAACCTCAGAGCTAGAGTATAAACTTTTCAAGTTAACCCAGATAGTTATAGAGGCAGAAAAGAAGAAAGAAAAAGAAGAACAATCGCTTAAAGAACTACAAGACCCCTGGCAGCATTCAAACATATGAATAAGAGGGATTCCTGGAGGGGAAGAAGATTATCCCACAGAAATAAAAGCCCTACTGGAGACTACCATAAATGAAAACTTCCGAAGTTTGACTAAAGTTCCAGACACACTCCTTTCCCACAGATATCAAACCCCAGGTCATCAACTCAAACAGAGCCTCTCCAAGACAGATTGTAAAGAACCTGTCCAGGGCAGAGCCTGTGGCTCAATGAGTAGGGCACCAGCCCCATATACCAAGGGTGGTCGGTTCAAACTCAGCCCCGGGCCAAACTGCAATAAAAAAAAAAAAAACAGCCAAGCATTGTGGCAGGTGCCTGTCATCCCAGCTACTCAGGAGGCTGAGGCAAGAAAATTGCCTGAGTCCAAGAGCTGGGGTTGCTGTGAGCTGTAATGCCACAGCACTCTACCAAGGGTGACAAAGTGAGACTCTCGAAAGAAAGAAAGAAAGAAAGAACCTGTCCAAAGTCAAGATGATGAAACAAAAACTTCCGCAAGCAGCCAGGAGTAAGCACCAATTGACCTACAGAAGGAAGACAGCAGATTTTTCAACTGAAACCTTCCAAGACAGAAGACAATGGTCATCCACCTTCAACATCCTTAAACAAAACAATTTGCACCCCAGAATTCTATATCCTGCTAAAGTAAGCTTCAAAATTGATGGATAAGTCAAACAATCCAATTGATGGATATTTTGTGGATATATAAGCACTAAGGAAGTTCATCACAACAAGACCAGCTCTTACAGTAAATACCTAGACCTATTCTCAACACAGACCACCACAATAGCCCACCGGCAAAGTAAACACCTAAAAGAAGCTAAAGGTCAAAACTTAGCTTCCACAATGGCACAAATAATAAAATGACACAATGAACTTACACAAAATAAGATGAATAGAACTCCACCACACTTACCAATTCTCTCAATAAATGTCAATGGACTGAATTCTCCAGTGAAGAGGCACAGTCTGCCCAATTGGATAAAGACACATAAGCCATTTCTATGCTGTCTCCAACAGACACACCTGGCCTTGAAGGACAAATCAAGACTCAGGGTTAAGGGATGGAAAACAGTATTTCAAGCAAATGGAAAACAGAAGAAAGGAGGGCTTGCAATCTTATTTTCAGATACAAGTGGATTTAAAGCAATTAAAGTTTAGAAAGACAGAGATGGACACTTCATATTGATCAAAGGAATAATACAACAAGAAGATATTTCAATTTTAAATATTTATGTACCCGAGCAACTATCAGGGGCAGAAGGAAACTAGAGGAGCTAAAAACAAGTGCTCCCAATGTGGTCAGAATGGCCACTTCAGAAAAGACTGCCCCTGGAAGCACCACTGGCTGGGCAAGCAACCTGGCCCCTGTTCAGAATGCAAGGGTAACCACTGGAGGGTGGCCTGTCCCTGGATGCAAAGGCCTCCTGGGACAGCGACCCCATTGTAGCACAAACTGGGCTGAGGGTGCCTGGGGCAAATTGTCATGGCTCCAGCTTGAGTCATCACCCCTCAAGAGACCCAGCTCTGCCTTATAGTGGAGCGCCAGGAGATAAAATTTCTTTTGGACACTGCAGCAACCTTTTCTGTACTTCTCTCTAACCCTGGTCTTTTTTCTACCAAATCCATAACTATAAAGGGGGTGTCTGGAAAGCTGGTTACCAAATTTTTCTCCCAGCCTTCAAGCTGCAATTAGGATGACTTGCTGTTCTCTAATGCCTCCCTAATCATGCCTGAAAATCCTGCTCCCCTTTTGGGGAGGGACATACTAACTAAAACAGGAACTTTTCCCTCCTGGAGATCTAGTCATGATCAAAACTCTCCCCTCTAATTCACCTTTCCTAACCCCAACTTGGGAAGTCCCCTTTCCTGTTATCTTGTCTTCTTCTATAGCTATTAAAGTTACAGCAGTTGATTACTACATACATCAGTCATGAGTAAAATCCTGGAATCCTCCATCTTCTAAGGAAGCAGACAATGAAGACAGCCAACCACAGACCACTTACACTTGTGAGCCAAAAGAAAGTTTGAAGTTATCATTTAAGAAAGAGCAAGAAAAATCCTAATATGGTTTGCTTTTAGCATCACTGAATAAGTGCTTCTGACCTGACGCTGTTCTACCTTTGTCTATTACTGATTATACTAATCAGATTTATGTTTTCCAGAAATATCATCAAGCCAAACGCAATAAAGATGGTTCCAGTCCATGAACTCCCTCTGTATCGCTCTCCCTCTGGAGAAACCCTAACTGCCCCCTTCCATCATTGCCCTTCAGCAGGAAGCAGTTAGATCGAGTCTTCTCCCTTTTTCCCTAACAGCAGTTAGAGTTTCTCCTGGGAGAGGGAGAATTGATGCAGGACATTTGGCGCCCTAGCCAACTCAGCGGAGCTGGTGGACCTGTGGCCTACTCCTTGGTGTTATCTGTGCTGCTGCAGCCAGCTGAAGAACCAGCGGGCTGGATGACAGGCAAGGAGGGGGACCTCCAACCCCCACTGGAGGCTTCAATAGCCGAAAAGTCCCAACAACTGCCGAGGAGACACCTGTGCCTTGGTGTCTCCTTCACTTTACACTTAGGACTAAATGTGGAACCGCCATTTCCTATGCCTAGGTCAATTTCATGTGCATTTCCTAGGCCTCAATTCCATGAATGGACTGTGTCTATTCATTGATGCCTTCATTCACTTTGCCCCAGCGGAAGGGACTGTGTTCGTTCATTGATATATTCATTCACCTTGCCCCTGGCAGAAGGGACTGTGTTCATTCATTTCCTGGCCAAGGAACCCATACACCTATATATACCCCGAGACTAAAAGCCTAAAGGTGGAGACAGGGAAAGACCGGGAGAGAAACAGAGAGAGCTTTTCTCTCCCCACTTGAGTTCTTTTTCTCTACCAGGAGCTTTAGTGTTTTCTGTATTCTTTTCTGTAAATAAATTCTGTCTTACTACTGGAAAAAACAAAAAAGTTCTAATTATATAACCTCCAGCACCTGGGTGCTAATCAAGAATAAATAGTAAATCAAGTGAAAAAAAACAAAAAACAGCTAGCTCAAAAAGGGTAAGAATTAATTGAATACCATGCAAACACTGCTGTATTTTTCATGTTGAATCAGCCAATCCTAAAATTTCTAAAGTGTGCAACTGGATGAACTCTATGGTCCAAGACAAATTACCTACTGTAATACATTTAATAAACAGTACTAAGTGCCTGAATTAGAGAAATGCAATTGGTATTTTTGTTAAGTGTGGGTGGCTGCCTGGTCTTTCTTGAGTTCTTAAATTGTCCATTTTTCAAGGGTGTCCACTCCATGGTTCATCAAGGAAGAGATAAAATGATCTTAATTTTATGTGTTTTATGTGTGTGTATATATAATTATGTTTACAAAATTATGTATATATGTATAAATTATGTTTACATAATTATGTATGTATATATATATAGTGATTGTTCTATATTGCTATAGTGATTTTGACCAATGGTGTTTGCTTTGTCAAACTTGTAATCCTATCAAAATTTCTGGCAAAATTCTATTGCCTAATGGGTCATTTGTACAGGGAATTGATTTGTAATTTTTAATTTTTCAATGCATATTTTTTAGTTGTACAGAAGTTTTTCCATTCATGCAAAAATGATAATGTTATAATAGCAGCTAAAAGGTTATTAGGAAATGTGTTTCTCTTGGTGGGTATTCTGGGGAAATATCTAGTGACAGAGGTTTCTGTTTCACTGGAAAGGGTGCAAAACAGGTAAAGTATTGCAGATACAATAACATTAGGCAAAGCTAACTGAATCACTAGATTGCCTTTTGTCAAAGTTATTGAAGATTGATTACAATCAGGTCTACTTACAATAGAAAACATAAATTGACCCCTTGTGAAATAGTCACTGGAATGTCTGTGCCCCTAATAATAGAACATCATTGTATCTTCCACTCCTAAACTCTGATATGATTAAATGTTATAAACCTTTAATGCATTATGCTAAAGGGTACAGTCACCATCAAACCCTTCATGATCTAGACTCTGAAGACTGGGTCTTCCATAAATGACATAAGAGAAAAACTGCTTTTGATATTCACACTGCAGCAAAGTTTCAAGACCTAAAACCTTGAGTTTATAATTTTATAACTCACAATGGTCCCTCCAGACTTTTGGAGAACTTAAGGTAACTAACCAAAGAAATTTCTCCCCAGAAGCAGATGGCATCAAAGACATGAACAGCTTCCCCAAGATCACAGATCAAGACTTCTCTGCTATCATAAGAAACTTATTTATCTCAATGTTTTCCTTGCTTATGCCTCTATGAACGATGGAACTAGAAAATGAGGTTTTGTGTGTACCCATTTTTTTATTTGTGGAGGATTTTGCAGTCAAACTTATACATGGGCAACCTTACGCTTAAAGGAAATAAGATCTTCCAGTGTAGGTTAGGAATTTTAATGAATGTTGCATAGTCAGAAACAGGACATTGGTTCTCTCCTCTTAACCTACATCACAGGTTAAAGAGAACATTGCCAACAGGGCTGCACCATTTGGAATGGGCACCATTTGTTAGGTCATTTTTTTGGAGTAAATGAGACAATGATTAGGAATTTGTCTCTCAAAATAGCCCTATAGCAGATTCTATGCAAGGCTCTAGTTGCACAACAGATTGCTTTAAATTCTCTTGGTAAAGTTATGTTAGGTTACAGAATTGCTTTACATTACTTACTGGTTGAATAGAGAGAAATTAGTGCAGTTACTAACACTTCTGGTTGCACATGATTGAATACATCAAATATTATAGATATTCAGTTGTAGGGGATTAATGAATAGGCTTCTTGGTTGAGATGAGCAGATTCTTTATCTAGCTCTTTCTTTGATCTATTTGCTTTTAGCTGGTTTGGTTCATGGGGACCTAGGCTAACGAGTATTCTTCAAATTCTTGGTTTTATTCACCTGATAGCCATTACACTAGTCTCCCTGGTATATTATATTCTTTCAAAAGTTTTAAATGTTTGCATAGAGCCACATACATAATGTCAATGGTCTCTCTTCAACTGGAATGACAAAAATGCAAAGAAATACATGATCATGGAGACATCACAACCTATGAATGATGTACTGAGAATAGAAACACAAAATCATGGTAACTGAGAGTAGTCCTGAAGTCCTAAGCTTTGATAACACTTTTATCAAGTGATAACCTGCCAAAAAGGGGAGATTTTTCAAACAAAATTATGAGAGGTCATCGTTGTACGTTGAGCTCATACATTAGACCCCACCAGACCAGACCAAAGCAAATTGTAGTCACTCATGCTCAATACAATGTAATCAATCAGAAACTTTAAGGAAGCAGATAGATCTCAGAACAGTCCAAGTTCTTTTTCTCTCTTAAAAACTGGAGATTGCAACACAAGGAGGTCCTCTCTGCTCAAACGCTTACAAAAATTAACCTGAAATCCTTTTTTCCACCCTACAAAATCCATTGTTCTGCTATATGCTTGGAGGACTTGAGGCCAAAAAAGAACATTTGTGATGGTGACAGAGTGGCATCAATGCCCAAAATCTCGATTGTGAGAGGTGGCCAAAAAGGGGGGAATTCGTGAATTAAGTTTATCCTAAAGCTGCCTTCCTACAAGTTTTGAGTTCAGCCTAAAGATTTCTCCATATTTAGTGAACTTCAGCTTAACTGGACATGTAAACAGACTGTAACTTACTCTTATACCAGTCACGGAGTGCTGGCGAAAGATGGCCAGGTGTTTAAACTATGTTAACATAGGCAAATGATGAGCTGTGAACCAATCCGGATGTTTCTGTACCTCACCTATGTTTTCTATATGTCAGTTTCCTTTTTCTGTCCTTAAATTTTCTCTGACCATGTGAAATTCCTCTGAGCCTATTGTGGACCAGGCTGCCTAATTCATGAATCACTCTTTGCTCAGTTAAACTCTGTTAAATTTAATTTGTCTAAAGTTTTTCTTTTAACACATACTCAAAAATCCATTTTAAGTTCATGTGCACACAGAAGGACTATATTTCTTAGCTTCCTTATAGCATGCTGAAAGCATATGGCTGAGTTCTAGCCAAAGGAATATGGATGGAAATGATAGGTATGACTTCTAGGTCTGTCTGTATATCCCTGTGTTTGATTCTCCAGCCTCACTTCTCTTCTTCCTCTGTGGAGATCTTGGAGGCTACATGTTCCAAATGATGAGCTGCAACATAAACGACTTTTGTGTCCCTGACTAACTCCTTGGATGAGAGCTTTGCAATATAGTCACCTAACTACATTAAATTATAACTTGAGAAAGAAATGAATTTTTATTGTCTTCACCACTGAGATTTTGGAAGAGTTATCCATGTCTCCTTGGATGAGAGCTTTCTAGAATAGTCACTTAACTACATTGAGTGACTTGAGAAAGAAATGAAATGAATTTTTATTGTCTTAAACACTGATATTTTCTTGAGGGGGGTATTTGTGATAGTAGTATAGTTAATCTCTTCCTGAATAATACACAACCCTTATTCAGTCATTCAGAAAATTTTTATTAAGAATCTAAAATGTTCATGGGCTGATTAGACCTGTAATAAAACTTTATTCATAACATCTATTGATGGAAAATCCCTATGATAGCACTGTTCCAATAGATTTTTATAATTTAGAAATTTATTAAATTTTTAAAGTCATCTATTTCCTATTTATTTTCATTCTCTCATTATTTATATCTTAGTCATTAAATTCTGGCCTTTGTGTCAGTTTTTTAAATAGGAAACCTAACAGTGTTTTTTTTGCCCTTTTATTAAATTCTCTTTTGAAAAAGCTTCTACTTAACAGGTGAGAGAGGCTCAAAATAAAGAAAACTTATCTCATAATATCTTGCCTTAGATAGTGTTGGGGGTGTTGGCGGATACAGTTTAGAACCTCTTTTATTTTCCCTTTATTTGACAGCCAGCCAACCTAATGATGTCATAACATCCACCCACATGAACTAGAGAGCTGAGCAAAAATAGAAAACCTTCAGAATTCTAGTCCTTCAAGAAAAAGTTCAATAACATAATTTTTTTTCAACAGATCTGTATCTCTTCTCTCTGCTAGATCTATCTACCTTCACATTTGAATGTTAGAATCTTTTGTGAGCTCTCCTAAAAGAAAAAAATTAATTTTCAACATGCTCTTAAATTCTTATTATTTTTATTGAGTATTATCTGAGCAATAGAGAGATATTATTCTTCATATGGAAAGTTTAGGCAGACCCAATTGTTGGAAAATGTACCACTGACTTTAATTAATATTGCTTTGTGTTCTTTTTTTTTTTTTTTTGAGACACAATCTCACTATGTCACCCTTGGTAGAGTGCTGTGGCATCACAGCTCACAGAGCAATCTCAAACTCTTGGGCTCAAGTGATGCTCTTGCCTCAGCCTCCCGAGTAGCTGAGATGACAGGCACCCACCACGACACTGGACTATTTTTTTGGGTTGCAGTTGTCATTGTTGTTTATAGGCCTGGCCAGGCTTGAACCCTCCAGCCTCGGTGTATGTGGCTGGCACCCTACCCACTGAGCTATGGGATCCAAGCCTGCTTTGTGCTTTTATTGAAATGAAATTCTTGAACAATTGTATGCCAACAACTTAGGTAATCTAGATTAAGTAAATACATTTTTAGACAAGTACAATTTACGAAGAATAATCATACAAAAATAGAAAATATGAACTGATCAATAATGTGTATGGGGATTGAATCAGTAATAAAATATCTCCCATCAAAGAAAAATCCAAGACCAGATGGCTTCATAGCTGAATTACAAACATTTAATGAACTAATTCAAATTTTTCTCAAATTCTACCAAAAAACTCAATGAAACTTGGCTCGGTGCCTGTGGCTCAGCGGGCTAAGGTGCCAGCCATGTACACCTGAGCTGGAGGGTTCGAATCCAGCCGGGCCGGCCAAACAACAATGACGGCTGCAACCAAAAAATGGCCGGGCGTTGTGGCAGGTGCCTGTAGTCCCAGCTACTTGGGAGGCAGAGGCAAGAGACTCGCTTAATCCCAGGAATTGGAGGTTGCTGTGAGCTGTGAGGTCACTGCACTCTATCCAGGGTGACAGCTTGAGGCTCTGTCTCAAAAAAAACAACAACTCAATGAAGCCAGAATTACAGTGTTACTAAAGCCAAACAAAGAAGCTGCAAGAAAAGAAAATTAAAAGCTAATATCTTTGATGAACATAGATACAAAAATCCTCAACAAAATATTAGCAGACACAATTCAGCAATATTAAAAGAATCATTCACTATGACAAAATGAGATTTATCCCTGGGATGCATGGATGTTTCAACTTATTCAAATCAATAAAGATGAATCACCATATATTTTTCTTTTTTTTCATGATTCACTATAGTAACAGAATGGGGAACAAAAACCATTTGATCATCTTTGAAGATGAAGAAAAAGTATTTGACAAAATTCAATATACCTTCACAATAAAAAATTCTCAACAAATCATGTATAGAGGAAATATGCCTCAATACAATAAAGGCCATATATGACAAACTCATAGCTAACATTTTTCTCAGTGGTACATAGGTGAAAGCTTTTCCTCTAAGGTCAGGGACAAAAAAATGAATGCTCACTCAGCATTTCTTTTCAATATAGTGCTGGAAATCCTAACCAGAGCAATGAAGCATGAGAAAGAAATAAAAGGAATCCTAATAGGAAAAGAAGAAGTGAAATGGTTTGTATTTGCCAACAACATAATGTTATATATAGAAAACTCCAAAGATTCCACCAAAAAACTATTAGAGCTGATAAACAAATTCAGGAAAGTTGCAGAATACAAAATCAATATACAAAAATAGACACTGTTTCAATGTAGTAGCAACAAACCACTTGAAAAGGAAACAAATCCATTTAAATGACATAAAATTAATTTTTTAGCTGTAAATTTAACCAAAGAAGTGAAAGATCTGTGTACTAAAAACTGTAAAACTCTGAATAAAATACAAATAAGTGGGAAGATATCCCATGTTCATGGATTGGAAGAGTTAATATTGTGAACTTGTCCCTACTATCCAAAGCAGTCCATAGATTTAATGCAATCCCTATCAAAATTCCAATATCATTTTTCTCAGACAGAAAAACAATTAAATTTGTATGCAATGACAAAATACTCAAATAGTCCTTGGCAGAAAGAACCTTGACAGAAAGTATAAAGCTGGAGGCATCACACTTCTGGATTTCAAAGCATATTACAGAATTATTATAATCAAAATGAGTTGATATGGACATCAAAACATACATAAAAAACAATGAAATAGGATAGAAAGTCCAGAAATAAGTCTGTGTAGTTACAGTTAATTAATTTTTAACAAAGATACCAAGAACACACTGTCTCTTCAGTAAACGGTCTTGGGAAAACTGGATATACACATGCAGAAGAATAAAATTGGGCCCTCATGTTATACCATATCCAAAATGGCTTAAAAACTTAAATATAAGACCTGAAACTGTAATGACTAGAAGAAAACATGGGTGAAAACTCCATAACACTGATCTTGGTAATGATTGTTTGGATATGATTCCAAAAGTATTGAAGCAAAAATGGGTTGATATTAGGATGATATCAAACTAAAAAGCTTCTACTCAGCAAAAGAAGCAGTTAACAAAATGTAGAGATAATCTACAGAATAGGAGAAAATATTCACAGACCAGACTCTGATAAGGTGATAATATCCCCAATATATATAGAACTCAACTCAATAGCAAGACAAACAACCTGATTAAAAAATGGGAAAAGTTCCTGGGGCGGCACCTGTGGCTCAAAGGAGTAGGGCACCAGCCCCATATACCAGAGGTGGTGGGTTCAAACCCAGCCCCAGCCAAAAACTGAAAGAAAAAAAAAAAAAGTGGGAAAAGTTCCTAAGCAAACATTTCTCAAAATAAGACTTATAAATAGACAATACATACATAGAAAAATGCTCAGCATCATTAATTGTTAGGAAAATGCAATTGAAAACTAACAATGAGCTATCACCTCACACCTATTCACATGACTTTTACCAAAAGATGAAAGGTGTTGGCAAGGAAGTGGAAAAGGGAATTCTTGTACATTGCTGGTGGGAATGTAAATTAGTTCAGCCATTATGGAAAATAGTATGAAGTTTCTTAAAAAAAATAAAAATAGAGATACTTTATGATCCATAATTCTGGGTATATATCCAAAGGAACGGAAATCAGTATGTAGAAGGGATATCTACACTCCCATGTTCATGCAGCACTATTCACAACAGCCAAGATACGGAATCAACCTAAATGTCTATCAACAGATGGATGAATCAAAGAAAATGTGGTACATACACACAATTAAATACCATGCAGCCTTAAAAGAGGGGAAAATCCCGTCATTTGTGACAACATGGGTGAACCTGAAGGACACTTTGTTAAGTAAAATAAGCCAGGCACAGAAAAACAAATACCACATGATATTACATACATGTGAAATCTGAGAGTTGAACTTGGAGAGTAGAATGATGATTACCAGAGGTTACCAGAGATTGGCAGATTGGGTAAGAGAGAGAGGAAATGGGGAGTTGCCGGCCAAAGGGTACAAAGTTTCAGTTAGATAGTAAGTATAAGTTTTGAGATCTATTGCACAGCTTGGTGACTATAGTCAAATAACGTATTGCATATTTCCAAATAACTAAGAGTAAATTTCAAATTTTTCACCATAAAAAAGCAGGAAAGCAAGGTTATAGGTATTTTAATAAGCTTGATTTAATCATCCCACCTTGTATACATATATCAAAGCATCACATTGTGCTCCAAAAATGTAAACAGTTAGAATTTGTCTATCAAAAATAACCATAATAAAGAAAAAAAATGACATTCTGGTTAAGTTGGAAGGTGATAGCTAATAGATAGTTTAAAAATTTTCCCCAAAATAAAATTTTACTACTTTTATGGTTATGAATATGTTTACATTTTAATAACTGAAGCAGTATGGAAAAAAGTACCCCCCAAACTGCTATTAATATTTTAGAATACATCTTTTAAGCCTTCTCTACTCACAAACAAAAACAGACATACACAAAGACAGACAGTTTTAGATGGACAGGATCACATTACAGATTTTTTTTTTTGCAGTTTTTGGCCGGGGCTGGGTTTGAACCTGCCACCTCCGGCATATGGGTCCGGGGCCCTACTTCTTTGAGCCACGGGCACTGCCCAACATTACAGATATATATACATATATATGTATGTATGTGTGTATATATATATATTTTAATATTTTTATTAAATCATAATTGTGTACATTGGTGCAATCATGGGGCACAATGTGCTGACTTCATATACAATCTGAAATATTTTGATTGTACTGTTAAACATAGCCTTCATGGCATTTTCTTACTCACTATATGAAGACACTGATGCTCTACATTTAATAAGTTTCACCAGTACCCTGCTAAGATGCACCGTAGGTGTGATCCCACCAATTGCCCTCTCTCCACCCATACTACCTCCCCTCCCTTCCCTTTCCCTTTTCCCTGTTTTCTTGTGCTATAATTGGGATTTAGCCTTCATATGAAAGCTATAAATTAGTTTCATATTAGGGCTGAGTACATTGGATACTTTTTCTTCCATTCTTGAGATACTTTGCTAAGAACACTATGTTCCAGCTCCATCCATGTAAACACAAAAGAGGTAAAGTCTCCATCTTTCTTTAAGGCTGCATAGTATTCCATGGTATACATGTACCACAATTTATTAATCCATTCCTGGGTCAATGGGCCTTTGGACTTCTTCCATGACTTAGCAATTATGAATTGGGCTGCAATAAACATTCTGGTACAAATATCTTTATTGTGATGTGATTTTTGGTCTTCTGGAAATAGACATAATAAAGGAATTATAGGAGCAAATGGCAGATCTATTTTTAGATCTCTAAGTATTCTCCAAATATCTTTCCAAAAGAAATGTATTAGTTTGCATTCCCACCAACAGTGGAGAAGTGTTCCCTTTTCTCCACATCCACGCCAACATCTCTGGTTTGGGGATTTTGTGATGTGGGCTAATCTTACTGGAGTTAGATGATATCTCAAAGTAGTTTTGACTTGCATTTCTCTGATCATTAAGGATGGTGAGCACTTTTTCATGTGTCTGTAGGCCATGAGCCTGTCTTCTTTAGAGAAGTTTCTCTTCAAGTCCTTTTCCCACCCTGAGATGGGATCACTTGCTCTTTTGTTGCCAATACGCTTGAGTTCTCTGTGTATTCTGGTTATTAAACCTTTGTCTGAGGCATAACCTGCAAATATTTTCTCCCATTCTGAGGGCTGTCT
>CAUYON010108554.1:0-13321 GCA_963573935.1 Arctocebus calabarensis
TCATGAGAGAGTAGAGGGAGGTTTTCTAAGCAACCCAGACTTAGAGGAAATACTTCTGGGAGAAAGTGATACGGAAGCAGAGACTTGGTACAAAACAAGAGTAAGTCAAAGGAAGGGGGCACTTAGGAATTGTAGGCCCTCCCAGGGGCCTGTGTCAAAGCCCGGTGTGTGTGTGTGTATAGTCTTGGAGGCTGATTAAAGGCTCCTTAGCCTGGCTGCAGTATTGAAGGTAAGGTGAAAGTGGAGAAATTGGGCTGGAGCATGGGTGCAGAGCCTGATCTTACTCTGTAAAGGTATCAGGAATTTGTCCTAATGTCAGGGGGAGATTTGCTTCCTAGAAAGATCAGGGCAGCTGGTGTGTAGAGAATGGATGGGGTGAGGCAAGCTTG
Organism: Arctocebus calabarensis; assembly: GCA_963573935.1. Taxonomy (NCBI): domain Eukaryota; kingdom Metazoa; phylum Chordata; class Mammalia; order Primates; family Lorisidae; genus Arctocebus; species Arctocebus calabarensis. Next base: position 390 of record CAUYON010108554.1, read on the forward strand.
AAGACAGACCGACCAGTTAGGGAAATTCTGCGGTAATCTGGTAGGAAGATAACAGTAGCCTTAATTAGGGGAGAGGCTGTAGGAATGCGGAAAAGTGGCTGGTGTTCAAAGCTCTTTAAGGAGGTGGATTCCTAATAGGGCTCGGTGACTGACTGGGTGCAGGGGGTGGGGGAGGTCTTGGGGACTGTGAAGAGGGGGTGCTGTTCCTTGAGTATGCAGATGCAGCAGTTACCTACGCAGATGGGTATTATTTTTAGTTTAATACCAAATATATTAGAATGAACGATTTGAGCTAAGAAACCTTTAAATTCTTCACTAGCTCAGCTGGTGTACAGAAGCATTGGAGGGAGGAAAGGAGTGTGCAGAAGGGTGAATGCACTCCAGTTTCGATTTTTCTCTCTCTCCTTTCAAATTCCAAGGCCAGTTGCATATGCCTCATTAGCTCCAGGGAGGCTGTGATCCTGTAATCTTTATCATTTTCAGAAAAATTAGAGAGATGTTAAACTTCTTTGGAGAAGGTGATTATTGCAGCCTTTGAATAAAAGCACTTCAGTTCTACCTTTAGTTGAAATGCAGTGCTGTCTGATGTTTATCAGAAGACACCCATGTCTCTTGTGTCCAGGCTACCAGTACTTATATTTTATATCTCTTACTTTGAGTCAGGCAATCTCCAATGGTTCTCAACTGCAAAGATCTCAAATCCCCATTCTCTTGGATTTTTAAATTTTTTTAGTTAAAAAAAAAAAAAGCTCCTCTAAAAAAGTACATGTGATTTATTGCTGAATTAATAAGTTTTTTTCCTTCTGAATGTGTCATCCAGGTCATGAACGGAAAAATGGAGCGTACAGTGCTGCAGAGCTCTCTGTCTTTTTTATTCTAATACATTTTAAATACAAAAATATCAAGATTTTCTGCATGCTGTTAAAAGAATCTTGAGCTGGAATTTTAATTTGATTATCATTCCCAATTTTCCCAGGCTTTCCTAGGCAAGTACTTTGTTTGCACAGCTGTACTCTGGTAAAGCTCAGTAACAAATGAATCAGGAATGATTTTGTGTAGCAAGTCACATGAAAGGAACTTCCTTAGAAAGATAGGTCATTGAAAGGATAAAGAAAGAAAAAGTACCAAAAATAGGAGATATTTAGCAACTTTTTTTTAAACAAAGCAATTTGTTCTAATAATTCTTTCCTAATCATCTTAAAATATGTTGTCATTCATAGCAGAGAAAACTCTTAATTTCCTTTTAGATTTTAATACTAGGTGGAAACATAATTTATAATGAAAGTCAGCAGGAAGGGGAAAATGGTGAAAACTAGGAAGCATAAAAAATGGAAATAGAGCAGTGTAGTCAATTTTCTATCATCTGTGATTTTCTGTCATTTTTATATGCGTTATCCATGTGCCCAAGTAAGGTGGGGGTGGGGAGAGGGTGGGGCTGTGAATGTATTTGCTTCTAATAGCAAACAGATCAAATTAACATGTGAAAAGAGTCTGTAGAGCTTTGGGAGAGAAAGGCTTTTAGGCTTTCACCATCCTACCTTTTGGATGGGTTGGAAAGCATAAAATAAAGCTCAACTAAATTCAGGGAAACATTGATTTAGCCAACTGAATAAACAACTTACTGCATTTGCTAATATAATTAATCAAACTCTGCTTTTCTTTTCCAAAGGAGATTTGCAGCAGTAAAATAAATGCAATCAACATCCCCCACCACCACCTTTACTAAAAATAAGCTTTCTTTCCCTGGGCAAATCGGTCATTTAAATTCCTAAGGCTGCACTCCAGTAGTCCATTGGCTGGAAGCAGTTGTATGGGTATAAAATCATTTCTGTGCAGTTTGCAGAGTTGGGTTCTGAGCAGCATGTTTTAGTTTTACCACCTAAATGGACAAGTAAGATACGTTGTAACTGAAGTTATTTTTAGAAACCAACAGCCTGTGGATGATGTTGATTTCCAGATTAAGGAACCTGCACAAAGATGGATATTACAGGGAACTTAAAACTATATTGTTGATTGGTTGGCAAAAAATAGTGACTTTGGTCAAAAATTCTGGAAAATTAAGACTATTTAGAGGAGGAAAACAATTGTGATTGCAAAAACTGAGCCACAAAAGTAGTAAAAAAGATTTTAGGTCAGTAGTTTGTGGATCTGTTACTTAAATGTTGAGTTTCCCCAACTGTAAACATAATGTTAGATTAAGATTCGGTTTTGGACTGCATATATGTATGTATATACACACACACACACACACACACACACATACAGTATAATTTTATACACTCATACAATTACATAAATACTATTACAGGGGAAAGCGAAGAATAAACAGAAGACAAATCTAAAGATTACAAAGTGGTGAGTGATAGGCTTTGTGCAAGGAGGGCAAAATATGACGGGGGATATCCTGGATAAAAAGCATGCGTCAAGACTGTGTCACTAGTTTTTTTCATTTTTAAAGGGAGGATACCAGGATGTGGACTTTGGAGGGCCGCAGTTCAGAACTGAGAAAGAGCTCTCTGTTTATATGACGTTCTGCTCACAGTCACGGCCTGGCGCACTTCCAAGGAAGAACCTAATGGGAAGTGTTTCCAGCAAAGTCCTTAATGCTGCCCCTGCCTCATGTGTCTGGCGCCCTCACCTTGAGGATCAAAGGATCCCCAAGGATTGCCTTTCTCTGCATTTCCTTCTCTGATGGACTTAGTCACATTCTTTTTAGTTTTGTTCACCTTAGGATATTATGCTCACAACTCATTTACATGTTCAGTTAATCTTAATTAAAATGTAAAGGAAGATCAGGGCGTGATCAAATTAAGTTCGGAATAGACTTGGATAGCTGGGCTCAATTTAATGGATTAAATAGTTGGTGAACTTGCTTGTCTTTGCTGACAGTAAGTCTTGGATTGCTGTCATTTCTTAATAGTCTCTTTTATTATACTTTCAAGCTTTGGCTGAGCGTTCTCTTTTGACTTACAGACTGTTTTGCTATCTGGAAACTCATGCGCATCTGGGATGCCTCCCACAGTGTGACTGGGAGAGTTGTTAGACCTTGGGAGGCCCTTCTGTGGTGGACTGTAAGGGAGAGATCATGTACGTTATTACTATCTTTTCTGAATGTGATGGATTTTCAAGTGTAGTAAGGATGGCGTAGGCAAATCAGGCAATTAAGTTTTCTTATAAGCTGGGTGAGTCTCAGATGTTTGGGTTTGCAGTGTGGTCTGCCTCCATTAGTGGAGACACAGAGGGCAAAGAGCACCTCTGATCAGTGCATTGTACCCCATAAATGCATTAATGGATACTTGATCTATGCATTTATGATTTAATAAAAAAACAAAACAAAGAACAGCTCTGTCCTTTGACAGGCTAGAGTGCTGTGGCATCATCATAGCTCTCTGCAACCTTAAACTCCTGGGCTCAAGTGAATCTCCTGGCTCAGCCTCCTGAGTAGCTGGGACTAGAGCTGGTCCTCCATGTCTGACTGAATTTTTTTTTTTTGAGACAGAGTCTCATTGTCACCTTGGATAGAGTGCCACAGTGTCATTGCTCACAGCAACCTCAAACCAATCCTCCTGCCTCAGTCTCACTAGTAGCTGGGACTACAGGCACCCTCCATGATGCCCAGCTAATTTTCCTTTTTTAATAGAGATGGGGGTCTCACTCTTGCTCAGTGGTCTTGAATTCCTGGGCTGAAACAGTCTACCCTGCTTGGTCTCCCAGAGTGCTAGGATTATAGACGTGAACTACCAGCCTTGATTTTTTTTTATTTTTTGTACAGATGGAGACTTGCTTTTGTTTAGACTGGTCTTGAACTCCTGACCTCAAGTGATTCTTCTGAGTTGACCTCCCAAAGTGCTAAGATTAAGGGTATGAGCCATCGTGCCCAGGTCCAGTTTCTTTTCAATATTTTAAATTCACCTTCTCCACACAGTTCTGTGGTCAAGTTATGCTCAAGATTAAATGAAAGCTTTCAAACTTGGTTATCACAGATTTGGTTGCATTTTTGGCAAAGCCTAATTGGTTTCTGCAAATTCACTTTGTGATTTATTAAATTATCCTTCACATTCACATTGGGGGATGATTTAACTAGTTGCTGATGAAGACAATATCTTGCTCACTATGGTTTAGGTACTGGCACCAAACTCTCTTTTAGAGATACAAAGACGAATAAGACAAAGTCTCTGTCATTCTAAAAATTATAGTTTAACTGTTCTTATAATTTATTAAACTGCTATATACTTAAGTCTTCTAGAGTGTGAGTTCATTTGAGGTCAAAATCACGGGAGCCCCCAAATTCAGAACTTCCCCCGAAATAGTTTAAAGCTAAAAAGATAAATCATCCGAAGTCATTTGCATTTGGTCAGACTACTTCTAAAATCTTGTGTTTGGTCCAGGGCATATTTAGGAATGTTGATAACTGGAACATACTGACATTCCCTAATATCATTATAATCATCATAATTACTCCTCACTAATACCCTAATACATAGAATTTGCATATCTCGTGGTTCTTTTGAGCCTTACAGTAATACTGTGAGGTATGGAGGGGAGTGGATTCTTTTGTATTTTACAGATGGGGGCAGATTTGCTTGCCCAGAGAAGAGTTCCCAAAGAGAATGGATAGTGTTTTGCAACAACCTCACTAAATATTTTGAGTCAGGTCCTCAAATTACAAGCAACAGAAACCAATTCTGATTAAGCAGAAATGGAAATTATTGGGAAGATGTTGAGAAGTTTGTGGTCTCCTTGGGAGGGCTGAATTCAGAAGTAGGCACAGAGCTAAATGTTTTCAGGAATGATCTCTAAAACCATGGCAAACAGGCCTACAAAGGACACTGCCACCAGCGGTGCTGCCCCCTTGAGCACTGGAGGCTTTGGTTAGCTCTGTGGCAAGAAATCAACTGCACTGCTTCCAGCAGTAGTGTTAGTTCTGCTCAGGGACTGCAGCCTTGCAACCGTTGTTGGGCCCCCTTACCTCCAGCTGGGTGTCTTGGTTGCCCTCCTTACCAGTAAAACCAAATCAAATCTGTACTTTTATATAGTTTGCTTAGATGAGAATCCAGGTTGTGCAAACGTGAATCTAATTGGTGGTGTCAAAGTCACTGCAAAGAGGCTGGGGAAACTGAGTTTTCTAAGTTCTGCACTGTTAAAGTGGGATTTACTCCCTGAAAATTAGCCCACTACATTAACGGTGTTCAGAAGGAGCTAGCCAGCGGGAAAACATGACAAATACCTTCCATGCTGAGTGAGACCCAGGGTTGTTATCTACTTTATGGACCAGTCATACTTACCTCACAGAGCTGTCATAAGGATTAAGATAATTTATGTGAAACTGCTTAATAAACTGTACAGAGATATAAGAATTCCTCTAGTATGATTTATATCTTTGGTCAAAGCATGAAATCCAGTGCTTAGTAAGCTGACAAATCTCCAACTCACTTTATATGTTCTTAACATATGAAGGGTATGCTACTCCCCCAAAAGGCATTTTTAATATTCAAGAGAAATTGAGAAAAGAAAAAAAAATTACTTCTTAAATCAAAGTGCTGCCTTCATAAATTTCTTTCAACTCCACATTTTTATTTTGTAATGGAAATATAAGAAAATGATGCCAAGCATAGAAATTGTAGTTTAAAAAATTGGAGTGGGTTTTCAGCTACTTTTGACTTGCTTTTGAATTTTAAGATTTCATCTAATCTACTTTTTACTCTGGTTTCATCATGAACACAGCTGTCTTGTTTGAAAACAGACAATGGGCTTATTCACCCCTTAAGGCCCTCTACAGTCGGTTTTTCTGCTATGGCTGGATTGGCTCTATCACAAAGGTATTATTATCTGGGGGGGAAAAAAAGTAGACGTGATAGTTGAGTTTTTAGCACAAGTAATAGCAGTTGTGTAAAAGGGAGTTAGTGTAAATGGTGGCTGCAGTTGCTTTAAAGGTAATGCAGTGGGAATTAGTCAACTATTCAGGGAGTATAATTCTGCCCTTCAATGGTAAAGTTCCTCTAGAGAGGGGAAGTCAGCATTAATGCAGTTTCTGAGGAGAAACTGCCACACGCAGAGAGAGCTATTTTCCTATTTGACAGAATTATTTTCTAGTTTAACATGTTGGAATTTTGAATTATGCTGCTTAACTTTCCTTTCTTGTAAATATATTCAATTAAAATAATATATTGTTGGAAAAAGTAAAACATGACCCAGCTTTGCCAGGCTGAAAATTGGGTTATAATTTTCCGGTTGTTAGATTTCCTGCCATCTTGGAGTTATATTTTATTCAAGAATATAGGGAATTCTAAAGTAAGCATTTTCACGCACCTTCTTACTTAAGTGATAATTCATACTAGTTGGGACTCTCCTGAATTTTCAAAAGTCTCATGTTGTATATTCTTTCAGTATACTCTGTCTCCTCTTTTACATCTTCTCAAGCCTTTTCTCCCCCATCTGCACACAGGCACTCATGGATGCTTAACCTGTGAGGTTGTGGATACATAAACTTTAGTGATTTTGGAGTCCCAAAATAAATAGGACATTCATTGCAGGACTTTGCGAGTCTGAAATCTTTACATTGTGTTGTTGTAAAGGTCATTGCATGGACCACAGACTGCCTGAAAAATAGCACTGTAGTAAATACAGCTTACTTGGGGTAAACAGAGCGCCCTTGTAGGTAGTAAATTTTGGTGATTCAAAATTTATTTCGATTATCTGCTATATGTAAGTATTTACGTGATCTATAAATATTTTGCAGCTGTAAAAATTCTAATTTCACCCTCATGATGAGCATATGTGGGACCGTGCCTCAGGAAGCTGTCTGGTGATTGCAGAGGGGCATGAGGTCGATGGAACTGCCAATGGAAAAATTCAATGCAGAAGCTTTTGCTTTAATTGGTGCTGTTGAAAGTAACTTGAAATCACCCCTTAGTCCTCCAGAGAGTTCTCTGGTGACTGTGTGGGTGTATTGTGATTGCCTTTTATTTTATTGACTCACTAAATTCTTAGATTACTGTCTACCTTTTGATATTGACAAAGCATAAAGTTCTTATGGAACTTGCACAGCAGTGACTTATAAAGAATTATCTTGTTAATAAACTCAGCATCATTTTGAATTCAAGTTTAATTAAAAAGGAAAAGTAAATGATTATGTAAAGATTTTTCCTCATTTAAGCTTATATCCTTTTATTGCCACTTTGCCTTTTCTCTAAATTCAAAGACAGATTTTATTCTAAGCCCATTTTTTTTTTTTTTGCAAGGTGAATATTTACAGAATCTGTTGTAATACCTGCTTTGCTATTAGCTTTGATTTGAAGTTTTTTTCTTTTTTTCTTAATTTGGAAGGTTGAGAAGGAGTTCTGAGGTAGAGTCTAAGGGAAGTACAAATGAAAAATCTGTTATCCAGGGATTTTAGTTCTTGGGATGCTGTTTAAAGATAATGATTGTTTATGGACTCTTTAAAGATGTTTTCTCATAAGAGTTGCCAGGTAACAGATTAGTTATCTGAGGGAGGTTTGAAAAGCCTTTTGAAATTGCCTGAATGACAATACTACCTTAGGGCACTTATAAAGCTCTTTTGAAGTTGGCTTTTTATATTAGAAAAGCAGAATATATTTTACTTTTCTTTTATTGAACAGAAAACCATACATAGACCAGAGGTTTAGTAAATTGCCATAGAAGAAATAATGATGCTTATTTTAGTGATTGACTCTGATTTTCATCTTTCAGCCTTTATGGGTTATAGGATTTTTAAAAATTAAGATCCTTAGTATAATGTGTCTGTTACTTTTGTGAATTACGTGCAGGTATCAGGTGCACGCTGCCGTGTCTCAAGATTTAAAGGCCTCTTCCCTCTCTCTTCTCTCTCAGATACTCTGTTGCAAAGGCCGCCGTCCCCCAAGCTTGGTTGTCAGGAGAATTTTGGATTGAAATCAGTGTTTAGAGCACGTGACATTCTTGCACAACCTTTGTTGTACACAGTCACGTTAAAAGAACAGGGTAAATGGAAGGGGCTGTTGGGGGCCAAGTCTGGAAGCTGCAGACGCAGATACTGCAGTTTGGGCAAGCAGGAGTTGATGGGAGTTCTCTGCAGTCCAAGCTTGTCTGAGCTTACAAAGGAGAGTCACGGTCCGTTGCTCTGCAAAAGCTATTTGGGCAGGCACTTTTTTCCCCAACTAGCTTTTAAGTGCTCCTGGGGCCCTCAAGCCTATTCACTTAGGCCTCTCAGATTATGAATACATAAACTTTAATGATTTTGGAGTCCCAAAGGAAGACGTACTAACTAGTGCATCATCAAAACACGATTTTGCTAATAGAATGGACAAGTGCATTTTAGGGTATCACAAATTCACCCGCTTTTAGTAGCGAGTATAATAATAAGTGTTTGCAACCCTTGAAGAGCATGTATTCTGTTCTAAGATCGATAGGATGGTTGTTATTGATTATAAATTTACATTCACATGGTGGAACCAGGCCTGTGATAGATGGAACCTCTGAGAGCCGCAGAAATGATTTTAGTTTTTAATGGTTTGACAAAATATCCAAGGCATTTGATGAGTATACCAGTTGGTTATTTCAGGTCTTCCCATTTTCAGCAGTTATGTAGATTATGCAGTTTGTTCCACTTTTCAGGTATAATTTACTTTTCAGAAGAAAAAATTGTTATTGTGATTATCATGAACGCAGTGAATCTCTTAATACGTTTTAAATACTTCAATTGTGTTAGGCAATTTTTGGTACAACCTGAATTCAACTCAAAATCCCTTCTTAAGAGAATAGAAACAGCCATACGAAATTAGTTATAATAGATTTAACCTTTGGAGTTCTGATTCTCTCTTCCCTTCAATTTTTATCAGGTATTTAATTGCCCACTGGACGATTTATTTTAGAATTGGCCTAATTTTTTTTTTTGGCTCCAATGCCTGTGGGCAAATGTAAATTTGCAGCTGAATTAGCAAACCAGGGATCTGTGTGTAAGTTAATAACCACAACAGGGAATCCAGTAAGTGTTTGATTTCCTTCTTTTTCTAGATGGGCTGTGTGTGTAAGATGGTAAAACTAGGATTGGGAGAAAAATTCCACTCAGAGATAGTTATGTGAACATATTATGTTTCATTTCCGTCCTTTATTTTTTAGTAAATTTATGCATAGAAAGTGTACATTTAATCCTGAAATAAAGAGTTATAATATGCCTCTGCACACATCTGGCATCCAGCTTGGTACAACAGTCCCAATTCTGTTTTGTCCGCCGATCATGTCCCCTCACTTTGTGCACCAGATGCAATTTTTTCCCCTTTTCACTAAAAATTTGCCTTTCAAAATTAAAATGTTATTTTGATCATTGCAAACACATTAAATCTTAGTATATATTACGTAAATCAGTATCCTGACTTTTGTGTTTTTCCACTTCTTGTGTTCCTTCATAATTTTACCATATATGTGTGTCCCTAACTAATATTTGTTTTATTTTTGAATGTTTTAAAACTTTAAACAAATGGAATTGTTCTGTGTCCCTTCCATTGCCTTTTTTGGATGGGCATTACATGTTTTGTGATGTGTGCAGCTTAATACATCTGTTTCCACTACTGTGGGGAGTTTTACCTTTTATGAACATGCCTCAGTTTATGCATTTCCCATCAGTGAAGATTTGGATTTTAGTTGTATAGCAGAATCTGTCAGAGCCTCATGCAGGCTTCTTGGAACTTTCTGGATGCTCTCTTGTCAACTTCCAGATGCTATTATCTGCATCCGTGCCTGAGGGCCCTTTTCATCCCTACTTGGAAAGGCATGCTTTCCCCACTGCAGGAGCAGGCCAGAAGTGCCCCTGGGGGCTGCTATCTGCCAGTGACTCTGGAAGTTGGGGTGTGAATACCACTGCTCCTTCAGAAAGTTGCAGTTCCCAAAGTTTCCCCAAGAGATGATACTCCAGTCACCCACATAGTAGTTGGTTTAATAGTGAACTCTATTTTTTTTTCCCCAGATAGGGTCTTGTTCTGTTCCCCAGGGCTAGAGTGCAGTGACTCATGCTAGTTTACTCCAACCTCAAAAACTTCAAACTACTGGGCTCAAGGGATTCTCCTCGGCCTCCCAAGTAGCTGGAACTATAGGCCCATACCTTCATGCCTGGCTGATTTTTCTATTTTTGTGGAGATGGGGTCTCCCTGTGCTACTTAGGCAGATCTTGAGTTCCTGGTCTCAAGTGATCTTCCTGCCTTGGCCTCCCGAAATGCTGGGATTACAAGTGTGAGCCCACCATGTCTCTATAACTGCCTCATGAGCTCCTCATTAGCTGACTTCCCTTCCTTGTATTACTTCCCCACACCTCTGCCAGTTTTTCTGTTTTTTGTTTTATAATTTCTTTTAAATAATTTTTTAAGAGACAGATCTTGCTATGTTAACCAGGCTGAACTTGAACTCCTGGGCTAAAGTTGATCTCTCACATCAGCCTCCTGAGTAGCCAGGACTAGAGGCTTACATCATTGTGCTTTGCCCTTACGGTTTGAATTTACATTCCTTGATGCTTAATAAAGTTGTGCATTTTCACGTATGTTATTGGCCATTTGTATGTCTCTTCTGTAAAATTCATGTTTGCCTCTTTTCTTACTTCTTCTCTTGACCAGTCATTTGGTTTATATTCTAGGCATTAATACATAGCAACTTTGTAAGTTGACCACTCAAGGGACTTTAACAAACTAGTCAACATACGGAGGTGGTCAGCAAAAGGAACTAGAGAAGTAGACCTGTTATACTGATATATCCATATGGTGCACGTCGAGTCTATGAAAATTAGGTCAACTTCAGGCGGTAGTCAGCGTAGGGAAGTGGTCAGCTATGGACTGACTACTGTATTTTATGTGCTGTACATACACTTTCTATCAGTTTGTGGTTTGTTAACTCACTCTTGTATACTTCTGACCAAATATTAGTTTAAAGTAAATGACTTCATATGAAAGCATTCATTCTTTTACAATTAAGTGTAATGTTACTTGTAAGTTTCTCATAGATGCCCTTTTATCTGTAACGTTTAGATCATTTCCATTTAATGCAGTTATCCACATGGTTGGGTTTTAAATCTACTATCGTATTATTTCTTTTTTCCTCTCCTCCTCCTCTTCCTCTTATTCCATTTAATACTTGATACACAGAAGCAGAAATCCAATGTATTAAAATTTTAGCAGTGTTTTTATCATGTGGACAAGTAGAGAATTCCTTTCTATGTTGAAATTTCCAGTTGCGTAGTAGATATCTGGAATAAAGTGTTTCTGACTGAATGGGTTTGGCAATCATGGAGTGGAAAGAATGGGAGTGTGGGTTTGTAATACTGAGCCACGTTTAATAACAGTGGGTGACATTGCTAGCTAATAATATGGTCCCTGAAATGCCACAGAACTGGACAGCTGAGTTAGAAAGTCCTGAATATTTGAACACAATACCTATTTTTGAAGACCGGGGGGTAATGTCACTGTATTAAGGTGATAAAAGGATGCCTGGTTCTTTAAGTTGACGATCACATTGTTTACACTCCAGAAGTCTCATGCAAGAGATGCAAAGCCATGGCTCGCTTTATTTGCCAAATGAAGGGCAACTTGTTCAACTTTTCTACATTAATCTGCCAGTAAGTTCAGCATAACTCACTTAGTTTTTTAAAAACATTATTGACATTACATGAGAAAGCTTTGTCAGTCAACCTGAGTCGTGATGCTTTAAACTACTCAATGCAAAAGAAGTTTTCATAACGGTTATACTGTGAAGTTGTGTGAAGTCACCGAAGTGGTCTTTGGTTTTATTGCAGCTATTTCAGTGGCAGTTACATTCTGCCTGGTATGCTTTGTTTGGGATTGTGCGATACCATAGTGTGCAATTTTTTAGTCTGTGCTTCCTGAAGAAATGTTTTACTCTGTGTGTAGATAGCATGTTGTAACAGTTTCTGCGATTTTTTTTTTTTTTTTTTGAGACAGAGCCTCAAGCTGTCACCCTGGATAGAGTGCCGTGGCATCACAGCTCATAGCAACCTCCAATTCCTGGGCTCAAGCAAATCTCCTGCCTCCGCCTCCCAAGTAGCTGGGACTATAGGTGCCCATCATAATGCCCCGCCATTTTTCGGTTGCAGCCGTCATTGTTGTTTGGTGGGCCCGGGCTGGATTCGAACCCGCCAGCTCAGGTGTACGTGGCTGGCGCCCTAGGCCATTGAGCCACAGGCGCTGAACCTAAATCATAGTATACCTCAAGTAGGTGTTAGATATTACCTAACTCCTTCACTATAGAGAGAGAAGTACGCATGGAGAAATTAAAAACTCATTTCAGTTCGTGTTGGCTGGGAGATTTTGGTAGATTACATTAAATAGGGATTCACCCACAAAATTTATGATAAAAGTTTTGAGAATAAGAACTACAGGCAGAATTTTAGGAGAACATCTATCTCTCAAGTGAGGCGTTCAGTAGAGAGTGGCAGAAAGAAGATCATAAATCTAAGTTTAGGAGCATTTTATCCCATCTCATCATATTCTGAAGGCCACATCTCATGCATGTTTTTATGCAGCCTCTGTTAGAGACTGCATTTAAGAGAGAGAGGACCTTTAAAAATGGTAAAATGGTCATAGTCAGTTTTATGTTATGTATATTTTGCCACAATACAAAAGCAAAAAAGAGAGAGAGAGAAAGAAGAAAGAAAGTGCAAATAAAAACGAAAGAGGAGGCTGTGGATTCCTATTATTTCTCCCAGTTCTCTTGGTAAAGGGAAAGACAGAGTCTAGTGGGCAACTTCCAGGAGTTTCTGGTGGGAAGTAGCTGACTCCTCAAGACAGGCATGTCTTTTGGAGCCAAGGCTGGAGGAATCAGCAGCCCAAGTTGTACCTGCTGGAGACTGCCTAACACTCCTCTTGTTTCTGCCTTATCAACTGAGTCCTTCACTTTCTTTCTTTCTTTTCTTTCTTTTCTTTTTTTTTTTTTTT
>CAUYON010108558.1:0-17687 GCA_963573935.1 Arctocebus calabarensis
CTTGAAAAACGCCCCTGCACTGTGCTGTGGGATATTCTTTTGTACCCATCAGTGTAAGCAAGAAGCTATTATCTCCATTTTATAGATGGGGAACTCAAGGCCCAGAGAGGTTGGGCAGCATACCCGATGTCACACAGCCAGTAAGTGGAGGAAGTGGCTCCGACTGGCCCCGTGGGATCCCAGCTCTGCACTCTGTTTCCTGGGACCTGACCCTGTGGCTCCCTGACTCCTCTCCAGTATGGATATGGGGATTAAGGTGGGGGAAGCAGTTCATCTCCTGCTGCGAGCAGGCCTCTCCCCATACAACGCTTTTTCCTCCATCCTAAACGGTTAGTTTGCCGACAACACTGTAGATCTCTTAAGCTTGGTTTCTCCTCGATGCGTTTGCTCAGGGTCTTTCAGAGATACTGGCCTCCTTCTGTGCAGCTTCAAATTACAACGGTGATCACAGCTGCAGAGGCGTGTGAAGCTACTCGGCAACACAGGGGATTCTACAAACACCTGTGCCAGTCACCTTCCTAAGCCCTGCCAAGATTACCTCATCCCACTACTCAAAACCTTCCGTGGCTCCCCACAACCCAGACACTAGGTCCAAGCCCTCCAAAGCCCTCCACGATTCAACAGGTCTTGTGGCAGGTCCACCATGGACTTAACCACCTCTGGGAACCTGGCACCTGCGTCCCCACCCACCAAATGCTGTCCCTGTTACTCCCAATGTCCTGCTGAGTCCTGTGGTTTCCTTCATCTGTAAGTCAGAGAGAAATCCCTGCTCTGTCTGGGCCGACTTTCCTGGATGGCCCATCTCACAGGTGACTAATGCGTCTTGGTCCCTGTCACACACACCCAGATCTGCATCCCATTCCCACGCAGAGCTGTGGGTGACTTGGGCATCTTCACAGACTCAGTTTCTAAGCTGGTAGGATTGACACTTAATAAACTAACTACCACTGTTACAGTCATCGCTGACGTCACCACAGAAACCCTGCAGGGGATGCTGAAGAGAAAAGATGGATCATTTTCTTGACTCCTTTTTCCAATAGTTCATTTTCAGTGTACAGAAATGATGTTGATTTTTATATGTCGATTCTGTATCTTTCAACTTTACAAAATTCATCTATTAGATCTAGCAGCTTTTTGGCGTAGTTTGGGGTTTTCTATATATAAGATCAAATCATTTGCAAACAGACAGTTTCCCTTCTTCCTTTCCTGTATAGATGCTTTTTAAAATTAAATCATAACTGTGTACTTTAATGCATTTATGGGGTAAACTGTGCTGATTTCATATATAATTAGAATGCTTACATCAAACTGGTTAACATAACCATCACCTCACTTACTTATTTGTTATGGTAAGACAGTCATACTTTACTCTTAATAGTTTTGAAATGTACCATTGCATTATGCACAACAGGTGAGGTACCACCAAATACCCTCCCTCCCCCATTCCCCCTTTCCCTCTCCTTCTTTTTCCCTCCTTCTTTCTAAATTATAGTTGTGTTTTATCATTCATATGAAGGTGTAGGTGATTATATATTGGTTTCATAATAGTATTGAGTACAATGAATACTTTTTCTTCCATTCTTGAGATACTTTACTATGAAGAATATGTTCCAGCTCCATGGATGTAAACATAAAAGATGCAAGTACTCCATGGTATACAAATACCATAATTTGTTATTCCATTCATTGGTCAATGGGTACTGAATTGGGCTGCAATAAACATTCTGGTGCAAAAGTCTTTCTTGTAAAATGATTTTTGATCATCTGGGTATATACCTAGTAGATGAACTGCAGGATCAAATGGTAGGTCAACTTTTCGTACCTTGAGTATTCTCCTAACTTCTTTCCAAAAAGGATGTATTAGCTTGCATTCCCACCAGCAGTGTAAAAGTGCTCCTGTCTCTCCACATCCATGCCATGGCAACATCTGTGGTTTTGAGATTTTGTGAGGTGGACTAATCTTACTGGAGTGATGACATCTCAAAGTGGTTTTGATTTGCATTTCCTTGATAATTAAAGAAGATGAACATTTTTTCATGTGTTTTTAGGCCATACAACTGTCTTCTGTAGAGAAGCTTCTGTTCAAGTCTCTTGCCCACAAAGAAATGGGGTTATATGGTCCTTTCTTACTGATTTGATTAGTTTGAGTTCTCTGTGGATTGTAGTTATCAGACCTTTGTCGGAAACATAACTTGCAAATATCTTCTCCCATTCTGAAGGCTGTTGGCTTTATTCACTGTGCTCTTGGCTGTGCAGAAGCTTTTTACTTTGATCAGATCCCAATAATATATTTTTGGTGTTGTTTCAATTGCCAGGGGGGCGCCTCCTCATAAAATATTCTCCCAGGGCAATTTTTTCTAGCATTTTCCCTGTACCCTCTTCTAGTATTTTTATAGTTTCATGTCTTAAGTTTAAATCTTTTATCTAGTGAGAATCAATTTTTGTTAATGGTGAAAGATGAGGGTTCAATTCCAGTATTCTACAGGTCGCTAGCCAATTCACCCAGCACCATTTGTTAAATAGGGAATATTTCCCCCAATGAATTCTTTTGATAGGCTTATCAAAGATCAGATAAGTGGCTGGGGTCATCTCCTGGTTCTCTATTCTCTTACATATATCTACATCTCTGTTTTAGCGCCACTACCATGCTGTTTGATCACTACAAATTTATAGCATACCTGAAGTGTGCTCAGCATACCTGAGGTATCATGATACCTCCTGATTTGTTTTTATTTCTGAGTAATGTATTGGTTATTCAAAGATTTTTCTGATTCCATATAAAACTAAGTACTACTGTTTAAAGAACCTTAAAGTATGACAATGGTGTTTTAATAGGAATTGCATTAAATCTGTAGATTACTTTGAGTAGTATAGACATTTTAACAATGTTGATTCTTTTCAGCCATGAGCATGGTATGTTTTTCCATTTGTTAACATCTTCAGATATTTCTTTTCTCAGAATTTCATAGTTCTCCTTATAGAGACCTTTAACATCCTTTGTTAGGTAAATTCCCAAATATTTAATCTTCTTTGGCTCTACAGCAAAAGCAAGAGTTCTTGACTATATTTTCAGCTTTACTATTGTTGTTATAAATAAAAGATACTGATATGTAAGTATTGATTTTGTATCCTGAGACTCTGCTGAACCCTTGATCACTTTTAAGAGTTTTGTAGTTGAGTCCCTGGGGTTTCCATGATCTGTTTGAGTACGAAGATTCGTGTTGTTGAGTTCAACTTTTATTCTATGGTGGTCTGAGAAAATATGAGGAACAATTTCTATTCTTTTAATTTTTCTGAGGTTAAACTTGGGACCTAAGATATGATCAATTTTGGAGAATGTTTCATGGGCTGATGAGAAGAATGTGTACTAAGTTTTATTAGGATGAAATGTTCTGTAGATGTCTCTTAAGTCCATTTGTTGTAGGGTCAAGTTTAAGTCCAAAATTTATTCATTTAATTTTTTCTTTGAGGATCTATCCAACACTGCCAAGTAATGTTAAAATCTCCAACTATTATAGTGCAGAAAGATATCAGGTTGTTTGTGTCTTTTAGATATTATATTGTTTGTGTCAATTACAAATTGAGGAGCATTCTGGTAGGGCGAATAAATGTTAATAATTGAAATCTCCACATGTAGACTGTTTCCCTTGACAAATACAAAGTGACCATTCTTATCTTTCCTTACCTTTGTTGGTTTAAAGCCTATTGTATCTGCAAATAAATTGCAACCCCTGTTTTTTACTGATCTCCCTTTCCCTGAATTACAGATATCCTTCCCTTCATTGTCAGTCTATTTTTATCCTTTAAGGTAAGGTGAGATTCTTGTATGCAACAGATACCCGGCCTGCATTTTTTTATCCAATCAGCCAACCTGTGTCTCTTTTTTTTTTATCATTATTAAATCATACTTGTGCACATTAATGCACATATGGGGTACAATGTGCTGGTTTTATATACAATTTGAAATACTCACAACAAACTGGTTAACATAGCCTTCACCATATTTTCTTTTCTTTTTTTTTTTTAGAGACACAGTCTCACTTTATCACCCTTGGTAGAGTGCTGTGGTGTCACAGCTCACAGCAACCTCCAACTCCTGGGCTTAGGT
This sequence comes from Arctocebus calabarensis, assembly GCA_963573935.1. Classification (NCBI taxonomy): domain Eukaryota; kingdom Metazoa; phylum Chordata; class Mammalia; order Primates; family Lorisidae; genus Arctocebus; species Arctocebus calabarensis. The sequence goes on from CAUYON010108558.1 coordinate 4,109, forward strand.
GATTCTCTTGCCTCAGCCTCCCAAGGAGCTGGGACTACAGGTGCCCACCACAATGCCTGGCTAATTTTTGTTGCAGTTTGGCCAGGGCTGGGTTTGAAACTGCCACCCTCAGTATATGGGGCCAGTGCCCTACCCACTGAGCCACAGACACTGCCCCCGCATTTTCTTAATTATTGTGTTAAGACATTTATATACTACACTTAGTAGATTTGACATGTACCCTTGTAAATTGCACCAGACGTGTGGTCCCACCAACTAATCTTCATCTACCCATCCTCCCCTCCTCTCTCTTTCCTCTTCCTCTTTCATCTTGGGCTATAGTTGGGTTATAGATTTCATATGGAAGTGTAGGTGATTATATATTGGTTTCATAGTAGAGCTGAGTACATTGTACACTTTTTTTCCATTCTTGAGATACTCTACAAAGAAGAATATGTTCCAGCTCCATCCATGTAAACATAAAAGTGGTAAAGTCTGCATCTTTTTTTAAGGCTGCATAATATTCCATGGTGTACATATACCACCATTTATTAATCCATTTATGGGTTGATGGGGACTTGGTCTTCTTCCATGACTTAGCAATTATGAATTGAGCTACAATAAACATTCTGGTGCAGATATCATCATTATAAAGTGATTTTTGGTTTTTTGGATATATACCTAGTAGAGGAATTGTAGGATCGAACAGCAAGTCTACTTTTAGATCCCTAAGAGAGCTCCAAACTTCTTTCCAAAAGGAAAGTTTGCAATCCCACCAGCAGTGCAGAAGTGTTCCCTCTTCTCCACACCCATGCCAGCATCTATACTTTTGGGATTTTGTATTGTGAGCCACTCTTATTAGAGTTAGATAATATTTCAAAGTGGTTTTTATTTGCATTTCTCTGATGATTAAGGCTGATGAGCATTTTTTCATGTGCTTATAGGCCATGCTCCTGCCTTCTTCTGAGAGTTTCTATTCAAATCTTTTGCCCACACTGAGATGGGATCACTTGTTATTTTCTTGCTAATATGTTTGAGTTCTCTGTGGATTCTGAGAACCATAGAGACATAATCTGCAAATATCTTCTCCCATTCTGAGGGCTGTTTGCTTGCTTTACTTGCTGTGTCTTTGGCAGTGCAGAAGATTTTTAGTTTTATCAGATCCAAGTAATGTATTTTTGGTGTTGCTTCAATTGCTGGGGGGGGGGGTTGGGAATGGGGGGTGTCCTCCTCATAACATATTCTCCAAGGCCGATTTCTTCAAATGTTTTTCCTACAGTCTCTTCTAGTGTTTTTATAGTTTCATGTCTTAAGTTGAAATCTTTTATCCAGTGTGAATCAATTTTTGTTAATGGTGAAAGGTGTGGGTCCAGTTTCAGTCTTCTACAAGTCACCAGCCAATTCAGCCAGTACCATTTGTTAAATAGGGAGTCTTTCCCCCATGAATGAGCGGGGATTAGCGATAGTGGCTTTTTCCTCATAGCTTTACAAAGGTCCCTTTCAGATCTGCAGCTAGAGACTCTGAAAGCCAAATTGTTGTGATAGAGCTAGTAGATAGAGCTTGTAGTCAGCCAACCACTATCCAATCCTACTGAATCACAAGATAAGGATACGATCATAGCTAGCAGGGTATACAGGAAACTGAGATTCCCCCAGCCCTCTCCAGAGCCTAGAGCAGGAGAAGTGAGTCCCTCCCAGGTCAACACAATCTTGGTTCAACCTTTGAGGGTCCCTAGGTGGACTGCCCAAATTGATAGTTCAAAAGCTGTTGTCCCAGGCAGTACAAAACACTGTTCAATATTGAGGGTTCAATCTGTGACCAGCAACCAGGCAGTAGGGTTCCACAAGCAGCTCAGACTCAGAAACCCAAGATGTTGGAGTTTGGCTCTCTCTGGTGGTCAAGCTGACAGGAAGGTTTCCCAGGCCAAGAGTCAGGTCTGAGGAACTAGTGCCTTCTTCCCTGCCCTATCCCGTAGCCTTGTCCTGCCACTGATAGCTCTCCAGGGCTGTGGCACGGCTCCCTTCAGTGGGAGGAAGTGACAGAGATATGGTCCTGCCTGAGACAAGGGAGATCAATGCTGCCTCTGTAGAATAATCTGCCACCAGTGCAACCTCTGGGGTCTGAAGTCTGGCTCCCTGGCTCCCTCTAGTGTTCAACGGCTTCTCCACCCTGGGCTGGTGCTGCCACAGGGGCGTATTCTCCCGGCATTTGCATCTCTGCCTCGGTTGAACTCTGTGGTGGTCTGGGTGAAATTAGAGCTCAGAGAGGGTGTGTCTCTGTCTCAGCCCTGCCTCGGGCTGGTGCTGGTACTATGTGTATTCTAGCGGTGTTTGCGACTCTGTCCTGGCTATGCTCCACCTCGGGCTGGATGTATTATGAGTCAACAAATGCTGTGCAGCCATTGCACACGCACTCTGGCCTCATTCCTGGCCGCATCCCGCCAGGTAGGTACACCGTAAGCATACCCCCAGTTCATGAAGCCTGTGTTTTTCTCCCAGTTCTCCTCCACCCATGGCTGCCCTGGGGTAGAGGCCCAGCTCCCTCTGTTTGCCAAGAGAAATGGGATATACCCCAGGGTATGAGCCCTGTGGTTGCCACCATGCACTGCCATGGGCCAGCTTACTCCCTCTCCCACTTGCCCTCACTCTACAATCCCCATTTTATGCCAGTGCAGCTCTTTCAGCATAGACTCATAGCAGCCCAAGCCAGGCCCGTACCTCTCACGAATTGCCCAAGAATCTGGGCTTCACAGAGGACCAGCTTTCAGACCACAGGGTGGGGGTGGAAGGGTGGGCTGGAAGTTCAGAATTGAATGTATTAGATATGTTTAGTTTTATGCCAGGCAGGAGAATGCCTAGGGTCACAAGTGGGATCTCACTGGGGAAGGAGATCTGATTTTTAGCAGCTCTCTCCCATGGGATATAAAAAGAAATCTAAACTCTGCTCTCTTGTTTGTAGAAAGTTCCCTGTGAACTGTTCTCATAGTAGCAGGGGGGGCTCAGGTCTGCATGGCAATGGGTTATGTACCTATTATGTTCTGGTTGATGGCAATCATGTTTCAGACTATCTGTAGTTTCAGTCATTCCCTTGGGATGAGTAGGACTACTCCATTTAGTGTGTCTACCGTTAGTTACATACCTCTAAAGCATATGAAAAAAATGACAAAGCAAAATGAACAAAATGACAAATCCATAATTATGTATTTTAAAAATCCTTTCTTGATCATTTATAGAGCAATTGGCTGAAAACTCAGTGAGAATAACCAAATATTGAATGATACATTAACCAACATTACGTATTTGATATTTATAAGATACTCCAGACAACAACTGAAAATGTACATGCTTTCTAAATGTACAGTAAACATTCAACAAGATAGCCATAAATTGGGCTATCAAACTCACGGATATTAGATGTTATTAGTCATAATATCTAAAAGCTGAAGTTATCTATATTGTATTAATGAACTATATGGAATTAGAGAAAAAATAAGTGATATCAGATGTCTGGAAAACATAATGTTAAGAAACACACTTCACAATAACTGCTTTTCAAGGAAAAGACTCACAAAAGCAATTGGAAAATAATCCAGACTGAAGGAAATATGAAAATATGCAATAGATGTAGCTATTCAGTGAACTTGTGGAAGTTAAAATACTTTTAAGTGCTTGTATCAGAAAAAAAGAGAAAAGGATAAAATAAGTTATCCATACTTCCACATAAAGAAGAGATAAAAATAAAATAAAATAGAATAAAAATATGTAGAGAAACAAAGTAGAAGATTAAAGTTGGAAACAAAATAGAAAAGGAAGAAAGACAATAAAGGAAACTTGTAAGGCAGTAAAACAGTTCTTGGAATAGATTGATGAAACTGATAATCCTCTAGAAAAATGAGTCAAAAAATAAAAGAAGAAAGTATAAATGACAAAGACAAGGAATAAGAAAAGAAACAGTATAGGCATTTAAATAGTAATATGAACAATTTCATAAATAAATTATAAGGTTTAGATGAAATGAACAAAATGCTTCTAAGATACTATCTATACCAACTATACACACCCCTTCAGAAGATAGAGGAAGGGCACTCCTCCTCCACAAATTCTTGTTCTGAGGCTTGTAAAATCTTGACTCAAATCTGATAATGACAAGTTAAATAGAGGTCTCTATCCCTATCATCTTAGGAGAAAAATTTACTAACAAAATATTAAAAACAAGTCCAGAATTATATAACAAATCATAAGTGAGATGTCAGAAATGCTACTTTGGTTTAACATTGGAAAATAAATATAATTCACCAAAAACATAATAAGAAAGACTACGTGATCTTGCCAAGAGTTGCTTACTCAGTTAAAACAGCCCAATACCAATTTGTGATTTTAATAAATGACTTCCAACAAATAAGGCTTAGATGGGAACTTCCTCAATCTGAAAATGAATATCCCAATAACTATACCATTATTATCTAAAAGCATATTCAGTGGTGAAAACTTACCTTCTGAGAGTAAAAGAGAGCTGTCAAGGGTTTTGGCTCCCACCACTTTTCTTTCAGGTTATACTAGTGGTCTTGTCCAGCACAAAGAGGAATTAAAAAGAAAAAAAAGGGATAAATATTGGAAAAGAACTGATACTTTCCTTATTCACAGACATCATGTATGTAGAAAATGTAAAGGGATATATTTCAAAAATAGTGTGTGACATAAACAAGGTTCTTAAATAATTGTGAGTTTACAATAATCAAATGTATTCCGATTTACAAGCAAGAGTCTGTTGGGAAATAAAATTTAAAAGAAATATGATACATGAGGGTTTGCGGGTGAGACACACTTCGTGGGCACAGGTCACAATTATAAGAGGGACTTTACCTAACAAGTGCAATCCCCAACAATTTAAAAAAGGAAATGAATCCCCAACAATTAAAAAAAAAGGAAAAAAGAAAATAAAATAATCTCAAAGAGAAAAAAAACAAAACAGAAAAGTGTGGATGATTTACTTTGATCCTATACCAAACACATGATAGTTTTTTAAGGATTAGCTGAAATGTGAACTCTGAAATCCCATCAGTTAACTTTTTATACTTTGCTACAATAAAATCTATTGGCCTGTAAAACAAGAATATGATACAGTACATCATTAGAATCAGAGATATCAGTACAAACTCACATTTAACTTAATAGATATAAATGCATATAGAAATAATGATAAAAACAATAATTATACACAGGTAAGTCTGCTTAGAGCCTAGAAGTAGAAACACACTAACCCAGATTTTTGTTTCTAATACCATCCAATAATAAAAGTGTCCCTGGAAAAAATGGCTTATTCCAATGCTGGACCAAGCACAAAAGATGAGCCTAGAACATCCCATAAGGCCCAAAAGGAACAAAGTACTAAAAATAATAATAGGTTTATGTTAAAGGGACAGAGGTGCCTACTAAGAACATTCCCAATGCTCAAAGCTGTTAACTATGCAGAAAAAGAGAGTTTGAGAAATTTGTACTACACTGCTCTGAGTCTTTCTTGAGTACTTTACTAAGAAGAATGTGCTTCATCTCCATCCAGGTTAATACAGGGATGTAAAGTCTCCATTTTGTTTTTGTTTTTTTATGACTGAACACTATTGCATGGTACACATATACCACAGTTTGTTCATCTGTTCTTGGGTTGATAGGCACTTGGGCTGTTTCCACATCTTAGAAATTGTGAATTAAGCTGCAAAAACATTGTAGTGCAAATATCCTTGTGATAAAATGATTTTTTTTTTCTTCTGGGTAGGTATTTAGTAATGAGATTGTGGGATTGAATGGGATCTAGTTTAAGTTCTTTGAGGATTCCCCATCCTTATTTCCGAGGAGGCTATATTAGTTTGCAGACTGACCAACAGTGTAAAAATGTTCTCTTCTCTCTACATCTTCATCAGCAATTGCAACTTTGGGACTTTGTCAGGTGGGCTAGTCTCATTAGGGTTAGGTGATATCTCAGGGTGGTTTTGATTTGGATTTCTCAGATGATTAGGAATGATGAGCATTTTTTCCTACGTGTGTTGGCCATTCATCTGTCTTCTTCAGAGAAGTCTCTGTCCATGTCTCTTGTCCAGTGATAGATGAAATTCTTTGCTCTTTTCTTATTAATCTCAGTTCTCTGTAGATTCTAAAGATTCTTCAGTCCTTTGTCAGATTCGTAGCCTGCAAATATAGTGTCCCATTCTGAAAGCTGTCTGTTTGCGTTAGTTATTGTACCCCTTGGTTGTGCAAAAAAGCTTGACCATGATATTCCTGCAATTGCCAAGGGGGTCTTCTTCATAAATTCTTTTCCCAATCTGATAGTGTCAATAATTTTTCCCACAATTTCTTTTAGGACTTTTATTGTTTCATGCCTTAAATTTAAATCTTTTATCCAGCAAAAGTCAATTTTTGTCAATGGTGAGAGGTGCACGTCCTGTTTTAGACTTCTACATGTGGTTAACCAGTTCTCTCAGCACCATTTGTTAAATAGGGATATTTTACCCCCTAGTGTGTGGTTTTGTTTGATTTGTCAAAAGTCAGATGGTGATACATGGCTGGATTCATTTCTAAGTTCTCTATTCTATTCCGTAGATCTCTATTTTTCTGCAAGTACCATGCTGTTTTGATCACTATAGCCTTGTAATAGTACCTAAAATCTGGTAATGTGATGCCTACAGATTTGTTTTCAAGTTCTTCAGAGTATAATGTTGGTGCTTTGATGGGAATTGCATTAAATCTTTAGATCACTTTGAGTAGTATGGACTTTTTAACCATGTTGATTCATGGTTAAATGAACATGGCATGTCCCTCTATTTTTTTCTGCTATTTCTTTTCTCAGAGTTTCATATTTGTCTTTATAGAAATCCTTCATGTCCTTTGTTAGGTATATTCACAGGTATTTCATTTTCTTTGAAACTACTGTGAAGGGTATTGTGTCATTGATTTCACTCTCAACTTGACTGTTATTGACATATATATATTGCAGACTGACCAACTAATTTATAGACATTGATTTTGTATCCTGATATGTTACTGCATTGTTTGATCACTTCTAAGAGCCTTCTGGTTGTGATCCTAGGGTTTTCCACATATAAGATCATATCATCAGCAAATAATGAGAGTTTGACCTCCTCTGTCCCCATTTGAATGCCTTAATATATTTTTCTTGCCTTGTTGCATTGGTTAGGACTTCCAGCACTGTGTTGAATATTGGTGGCAATAGAAGACATCCTTGTCTGATTACAGTTCTTAGTGCAAATGCTTTCAGTTTTACTCCATTCAATATGGTATTGGTTGTGGATTTGTTGTAGATAGCTTCTATCAGTTTAAGAAAAGTCCTATCTACGCTTATTTCTACACTTATTTAAAAGTGTTCTTACCAGAAAAGGATGCTGAATTTTGTTAAATGCTTTCTCTGCATCTACTAGGAGATCATTCGATCTTTCCTTTTGTATCTATTTATGTAGTGAATTATGTTTATGGATTTACATATGTTAAACCAACCTTGCATCCCTGGGATAAAAACCACTTGATCATGATGTATAATTTATTTTAATGTGCAGCTGTATTGTTAGGTAGGATCTTATTGAATATTTTTGCATAAATATTCTTTAAGGATATAGGTCTGTAGTTTGGGTTTTTTTTTGTTGATCCTTTCCTGGTTTTGGTATCAGGGTGTTATGTGCTTCATAGAAACTGTTAGAGGAGGATTCCTTCCTTCTCTATGTTTTGGATAGGTTCTACAATATTGGTACTCATTCCTCTTTGAAGGTTTGGTAGAATTCTGGTATAAAACCATCTGGTCCAGGACTTTTCTTTTTAGGAATGTTCCTTAATGTTGCAATTTCAGTGCTTAATATATGCCTATTCAAAATTTCTAAATCATTGTGGAAGGTGGTGTGATTCCAATTAATGGTCTATTTCCACTATGTTTTCAAATTTCTGGGCATAGAATTTTGTTTTTATTTTTGTTTTTGTTTTTGTTTTTGAGACAGAGTCTCACTATGTCATCCTCGGTAGAGTGCCATGGCATCACAGCTCACAGCAACCTCAAACTCTTGGGCTTAAGCAATTCTCTTGCCTCAGCCTCCCAAGTAGCTGGGACTACAGGCACCTGCCACAACACTCAGCTATTTTTGTTGTTGTTGTTGTAGTTGTCATTGTTGTTTAGCAGGCCAGGGCCAGGTTTGAACCTACCAGCCCCCGTGTATGTGGCCACAGCCCTAACTACTGAGTTACGAGTGCTGAGTCAGGGCACAGAATTTTTTGTAGTAGTCATAGATGATCTTTTGTATCTCTATGGTGTTTGTTATTATTTTCCCTTTTTGTTTCTGGTTGAGGTTATTGAGGTTATCTTACTTTTCTATTTCTAATTAGCCTGGCCATGGGTTTATTGATTTTATTCTTTTCAAAGAACCAACTTTTTGTTTCACTGATCTTCTTAATGATTCTTGTGTTCTCAATTTCATTTAATTCTGCTCTAATTTTAGTTCTTTTTTTTCTTCTGCTAGGTGACCTTGGATTGCTCTTCTTTATCCAGTTGCTTGTAATGGTGGTCCATTAAGTTGCTGACTTGTGCTCTGTCTTCTGGATGAAAAAATCTAATACTATAAATTTCTCTCTTAGGATTGCCTTTGCAGTATCCCATATGTTTTGATAGCTGTGGCCGCATTGTCACTTTGTTTGAGAAATCTAATAATTTCTTTCTTTATATCCTCCTTGACTCAGCTATCAGTCAGCATGAGGTTGTTTAGTTTCTATGACTTTATGTGGGTATGAAGATTTCTGTCAGTGTTGAGTTCTATTTTTATTCTGTGATGGTCCAAAAAGATAGAAAGTACAATTTCTATTATTTTAAATTTGTTAAGGTTTGAGTTGTGCCTCAAACAATGACTGATTTTAAAGGATGACTTAAGGGTTGATGAGAAGAATGTACATTTATTAGGATGAAATTTTCTGTATACATCTGTTATGCCCATTGTTCTAAGGCTGTAAGGCTGTGTTTAAGTCCATTGCTTGTTTAGTTTCTGCTTGGAGGATCTGTCCTGTTCTGACAGAGGGGTGTTGAAATCCCCAGCTATTCTGAAGCTGAAGAATAACGTATTGTTCATATCAGTTAGGATTTATTTTATATATCTGGAAGCATTTAAGCTTGGTGCGTGGATGTTCATGATTGAAATATTCTCGTGTCATTCTCTTGGCCAGTATATAGTAGCATCCATCTTTGTCTTGCCTTATTTTTGTTGGTTTACATCCCACTGTATCTGCAAATAAGACTACAACTCCTGATTTTTTACAGAATTTCTCTTTGCCTGGAATATTGTTTTCCATCCCTTCACCCTGAGTCTTATTTTATCCTTAGAGGTTAGGTATATTTCCTAATACAGCAAATATTTAGCTTATTTTTTTAATCCATCCAGCGTGTGTCTCTTTAGTGGGGAAAGTGGGGAATTCAAGTCATTAACATTTCTTGAGAGAATTGTTAAGTAAGGTGGGGTTCTGTTAGTCTCATTGATTAGTTTTATCCCTTGCACCATTGTAGAAGTTAGGTTTTGTCCTTTAATTTCTGAGCATGTTTACTCTACTGATGATCTATTGTGCTGGTTGGTATAGAACAGTGGTTCAGAACAGGTGTGATTTCTTTCTATAGAGCTGGTCTTGTTGAGGTAAATTTTTGCATGTTAGGAAAATGTTTGATTTCTCCATAAAAAATGAAACTTAATTTACCAGGATTCAGAACCCTGAGTTGAAAATTATTTTATATAAGAAGGTGAAAGGGTGATGACCATCCTCTTCTGGCTTGAAAGGTTTCATCTGAGAAGTCCACTGTTACCCTTAAATTTTTCCCCTTGTAGGTAAGAAATTGCTTACGCTTGGCTGCTTGAAGAGTTTTCTCTTTCATTTTGACTTTGGCCAGTTTAATTACCATGTGTCTAAGAGTTGATTTGTTTGGATTGAGTTGAGAGGTGGTTCTCAAACTATCTAGTTTCTGGATTTCTGGGTCCCTTGCATGCTTGGGAAATTCTCTACCAACCACGAAGTATAGCTCTTGTGCCATTTGGACTGTTTTCTTTTTCAGGGATACCTATAATTCAAATGTTTGATTTTCTTGAATAGTCCCATTATTCCCCAGGGAAAACTCTACCTTTATTCTCTTTTTAAATGTTTCTTTGAATGATTGGGTTGAGAATTCTTGTGTTCAATTTCTAAGATTCTTTCTTTTCCGTGTTCTACTCTATTGCTGAGATTCTCAACTATGTTTTGAAGTTCCTTGACTGCCTCTTTAAATTCCTTAAGTGCTGCTATATCCTTCCTATTACTTGCAGATCCTTGGTGGCTTTATCTTTAATTTCACTAAATTCCTGAGACAGTTTTTGGACTTCTTTTTGGATCTCCTTTTCCATTTTTTCCTCAATTCCATTCATCTTATTTGCCATCCATATTCTGAATTCTATTTCTGACATTTTAACAATTTCTCTATGGATGGTATTTTCAGTGGTACCTCCAATAATATTGGGTTGGCCCTAAATAGATATTTATAGATAATCTAATTGGAGATCCTCAGTCAGCATCCCATAGACCTAAAATTGACAGGGTGAGATCAAATACAGAGGCTCCAGGATATGGTGTGCACCACCCTTCCACATCTGACTGTTGAAATGAGTTAGAGAGTTTATATGCAGCCCTTCCCACACAGCTTCACAAAGCTCCCTCTGGGAGCTGCAACATGAAATCTCTGTGGCTGGACTTGCATTCTTCAAGTTGGGTGTGGTAGCATTGGCACTTGGACCTCCATTGAAATTCCTAGGCTAGGCTTGGAGTGTCACCCAGTTAGCACTTTTTCTGTCCTGGTATCAGCCCACTCTCCACTCAATTTAAATGAGTTGCATGTTTTCACTGGAGTCACTGTGGCTCCCCACTGGCAGCTGGAGATAGGGGATCTGTAGACTACCCACACAGATCCCGTTCCCATGTTGCAAATGCCCCTTGTGCAAATTCAAAAAGGCACACTCCTCCTCCCCCTAGAGTCCTGGTTGTGGACTAGATACAATGCAGCCATCACCAGTGGCTGGGGTACATGATCCACTGCCTGTACTGTTTCCTGGTGCTTCCCTGGGAGTTCCCTGAGGCTAGGTTTGTCTCTGTCCAAGTCGTCAGGAGGGGAGCTGGGTGATGCCAAGCACAGACGCCAGGAAAAGCCTCTCCAGAGGGCAGGAGAAAGGTCCCTCCAAGCCAAAGAGAGACCAAAGAGGGACTGCACCATGCTAAAGTCAGTGCAACCTAGACACAATTTCCTCTTGCAGCAGGGGGTGGGTTGCACGTGGCTCACCAGACTATATAATGCAGAGGATCTTCAGAGGTCCTGCCAGACATGCTGAGGGGGTAGGGCCCTTCTCTCCCTCCACCTACAGCCAGTTAAGAATCCAGATGCTAAATTAGTGGGATCACACCTACGGTGCATCTTAGCAGGGTACTGGTGAAACTTGTTAAATGTAGAGTATCAGTGTCTTTATATAGTGATCAAGAAAATGCCATGAAGGCTGTCTCTAACAGTATGATCAAACTATTTCTGATTGTATATGAAGCACATTTGCCCTATGATTGCACCAATGTACACAATTATGGTTTAATAAAATTATTTAAAAAAAGAAAAGAAAGAATCCAAATTCTTGAAGATGGCTGACTGGAAACAGCTTCTGAAAGAGGCTCCAAAGGGAAGGATAACGTCCAGAAAATGCCCAATTAAGCGAAAGACTGGGAGCCCAGCTGAGAGAGAAGTGATAACTGCAGGTCACCTCTGCTGAGGCAAGCTGCGACTCTAAGAAAGAAGCTTCAGTGGGCTCTTCCTCCCCTTACCTGATGAACCAGAAGTCTATCCCCTGCAGAGACTGTGAGAGGAGGTTCTTGTGCAGCACCCCCCCTTCTTGTTGGCCGGACCAAGCACCTTGCCCTACAAGAGACTCTGGGGGCTGTACTGAGCTTCCCTATCACAACCACCTGCATGGCCAGAGACTCGGACAAGCACAGGCGAATGCCCAGTGGCCCAGGCTACCTGGGCAGGCAGGACTCCCCTCCCCACCAGGGACTCCTCCAAGCTTGGGCAACAACCCCAGAAGGCCGAGCCACCTGGGCAGGTGGGACCACCCCCACCAGAGACAACCAAGTGTGCACGACCCCCCAGCGGGCCGAGGTATCTGGGCAGACGGGAATGCCCCCGTCAGAGACTCCACCTAGTGTGCGTGAACCCCCAGTGGGCTGCACCACCTGGGCAGGTGGGACTGTCCCCAGCAGAGACTCCGCTTGGCGCACGTGACCCCCTCCCCAGTGGGCCGAGCTGCCTAGGTAAACGGGACTGCACCACCATAGGCTCTGCCAACCCTGAGTGCAATCCCCATGCAGGCCATGCCCCCAGGGCGCCCAAGCCCTCCCTGGCCAGAGCCATCCTGGCCAGGGGCTCAGGGAGCCACACAGCCCACATCCTCCCCCTGGTGCCCTTCCTGACTCCACACTGGACCCGTCCATCTGGAAAGGGTCTCAGGAAGCCACGTGACCTCACACCCTCCCTCCAGCACCTTCCCTACCTCTGTGCAGAGCCCTTCCTTCTGTGTGGAAGCCACGCGACCCAGCCAGAGAGTGCTGTAGCCATGGGCTTTCTTTGCCAAAGTCACTGGGTGTCAGGCAATCCCAGAACTGTGTGCACCTTCCCCAGCCATCCAGTTGGATTTGTGTGTACCACCCTCCACTCCAGAGCTGCTCCCACAGCAAAAACACCCTGGCTTGGGCAGCACCAGAGGAACTACACAGGGTCACTTACTACAAATATACAGCAACAGTGATCCCAACGGGGTCTAATCTTGGAGAGACACCTCCCCAACCCTGAGGATGGCCAGAGAGAAAGGCAAAAAACAATCATGAGGCAGAATAAATGGAAAAACTCTGGCAATATGAATAACCAGAGTATATCAACTCCCACAAGGAACAATAAGGCAGACACAGCACAAGATCCCAGGCATAAACAAATGGCTGAGATGTCAGAAATCGAATTTAGAATCTGGGTAGCAAATAAGATCAACAGAATGGAGAAAATGATGGAACAAGAATTTCAAGCATCCAAAAGATGTCTCAAGAACCCAACCAATTCAAAGACACAATGACCAAAGATTTTGACACATTGAGACAAGAAGTTGCAGCCCTCAAAGATCTGAGAAATACAGTAAAATCCCTCAGTAACAGAATGGAGCAAGCAGAAGAAAGGATTTCTGACATTGAAAACAGAGCTTTCAAATGCTCCCAAATGCTCAAAGAGGAAGAGAAATGGAAGGCAAAAACAGATCATTCTCTCAGAAAGCTCTGGGATTAACTTGAAGAAAACCAATATCATCTTATAGGGATCCCTGAAAGTGATGAAGTGGAGTCACAACACACAGAGTCCCTTCTTCTTGAGATTATGAAAGAGAACTTTCCAGACATGCCAAGAGACTCTGAAATTCAGATAGGAGACAGTTTCAGAACCCTCGACTCAACCTGAATAAGACATCACCCGGGCATATCATAGTTAACGTCACTAAAGTTAATATGAAGGAGAAGATTCTGAAAG
>CAUYON010108560.1:0-51848 GCA_963573935.1 Arctocebus calabarensis
CCCCGCCCGGCCCCCGGGGGCGGGGGGGGGGTCCGTCCGGGACGGACGACGGGGGGAAGGGAGGATGGTGGGGAAGGAAGAGAAAGGAAAGAAGGGAAAAAATAAAAAGAAGAAAGAGGAGAAAGGAAGGCAGGGAGGGAAGAAAGGAAGCAGGAAAAGAGAGAAAGAAATAAAGAGTCCAAAAAGGACCAGGGAGGTTGCTACTATCCTCCCGAGGCAGTGGCTGTCCGCTTTGAAGATGGCACACGAATAAGATGTCCTTGATTCTAAATGGCATCATGTTTAAGAAAAGATGCATTGTTGATTTTATGACAGCTTCTTAGGAGAAAATATATCCAATAAGTGTGTACCTTAGCCAAAAGACCAACTTAGTTACAGAGACATTAAGATAGAGAGAGAGAAGAGATTACTCCTCCTTGGGGTCTCATTATTTCCCCAAGTTCATCGGCCCCCAGCACAGCCACTGGCCCAGCTCTGAACAGCCATGGCCCGCACCCTGGTGTCCTTCTGCACCCACGGCATGGAAAGAGGACGTTGCGAATGTGAAGGTCTCCCCCCTGCACGTTTTTGGGCAGCCTCATCATCTGTATTCTCCTGTCTGCACTTTTCTTTCTCTGGGGTGAAGAGGGAGAAGAGAGAACACGATACATCACTCATCCAGTTTGAGGGAGCTAATGACCATGGCACGTCACAGCTGACTTCGGACGCCCCCTTACTGAGTGTAGCAGGCAACATTCCCAGAGCTCCCCCAGAAACCACTCCTGGCCCAGACGTGAGGCATGGCAGTACCTAACCGCTCAGGGAAGTCCACCTGAACACCAAGCGGGAGGCAAACTGTTGGACCCTACCGTGTGCAGAATCCCTAAATGCCTGAGGTACTGCGGTGAGGAGCGCAGATAAAAACCCTTGGCTCCCCGGAGCTGGCAGTAAAGCGGAGAAGGGAATTTGTCACATGGGGGACGGAAATGCCGGGAAGCCCAGCTGGAAAGAGATAAGCAACCAGGCCATCAGCAAAAGCAGGAAGCTGCTGCCAACTCAAGGCTCGAGAGGCAGTTCCCTGCCCGAAGCGGAGCACAGGGAGGGGGAGCCCCGAGGCAGGACGAGAGGCGTGCATCCCGGAGCCCTGGGCCCCCGGGACAACTGGAACTGGTGACAAAGATGGAGGCAAATGAGGGGATGCTGAAAATCATCTGTCTAGAGAGGAAATAAGGTAGACTGAGGCCAGATCACATTAGCCCGTCCTCTGCCAGGACCTACATTAGGGTAAAATGATACCAGATTTCAGCAATGCAAGGCTTCCAAGTACTTTCTTCAGACAACTCAACATAAACACCTCTAAACATCTTTGCAGAACATTCAGAAATGTGGCCTTCCCAGAAACAAATGTAAAGGCAAAGTGCTGACACCAAGAGAGAAATGAGAACAACTGACATCCCGATGTCCCTCCTGTGGGCCCGGGGCTCCCTGTAAGCTACCTGAGCACCAAGTGGGGTGCTCTTATGCTTAGCAGACGTGTGCGTACCGCGGAAGACACCACCGGCTTACATATAGCAGGACAGCAGTGTATAGCGAGGCAAGAGAAAGCCACTCCAATCCTTTGAACATAGTGACCACCCACTCAGTGCCCCCCCAGGTCTTCATTGGAAGGATAGCCCTTTTAGGACTGGGCAGATTGAATGCTTGTAAATGACTTTCATTAGCATAAAGAGTACTTTGATTAAAACATTCATATCTCATGTTTAAAAAAGAAACCCTAAGGTCCCAGGAACCACAAGGACAATGTTGCTCTGCGTTTACAAAGTGTTTTCCCCTCCTAAGTAGAAGAAACACCAAACTCTTCACAAATGTTGTTTTGTTAATAATTAATATCTGACATACCCTTATGAATATAGAAAGAGAAAATATTATGATCTTTAGATTTTATAATCATGGTGGAAATGCATGGCCCCACGAGATGGATTGGGGAATAAGCCAGAATTTGAACCCAGGCAGCAACACTTGATACCCTGAAGTCTGTTTTTCAAATGATGTCACTGCAGCCCAGGCCAGCATAGGGAGGCCAGGCCGGGAGGCGGCAGGGGTCTTGTTGGATGCAGCAATTGAATCAGCTGCACCGCACACGGCCACGGTGAATGTGGAATGCAAATGGTGGGGCCAGTGACGTTGATCATGCTGATGGAGACGACGATGACCAACTCATGTCACCCAGCCCAGAGGGGTCTTTCTGAAACACCCTCATGTCAGCACCAAAGAAGAAAAGTTTGGCATGGGGGCACTTTCACTGGCATGCAGCACAGAGAGAATGACGTAACTCAGGGACACAGGATGGACACTGGGAACAGCCTCACGGGTTCACTTATCTCCTTCATTTCAAGTGGTGTCACTTGCATCTAGGCGACTCGTCTGACAGCTAATTGCACAATACCTACGACATCTTTTCATGATTGTCCTGGATTGCTACTTAACTCCTAGGGTGATTGAAATTTTAATATATGCAGGAGTGTATCTTTTTTTCTCACATCTCCCTGCTTTCTACCTAGTCGGGGTCCGGCTCAGTGTCTGGGCCGTGAGGGCTGGCTGACTGGATGCTCGAGGTGAGAGAAGCAGCCTGGTGGGCTGTGAGGGCTGGCTGATTGGATGCTCGAGGTGAGAGAAGCAGCCTGGTGGGCCGTGAGGGCTGGCTGACTGGATGCTCTTGTGATAGAAGCAGCCTGGTGGGCAGTGAGGGCTGGCTGACTGGATACTCCAGGTGAGAGAAGCAGCCTGGTCCACTCTTGCAGCTAAGAGGCAGATGCTGGACCCAGAAGGAGGCAGCTAATCTGGCAGCCCTGGAGGGCACAAGGGGCTGAGGCTGACCTGCCAGCCTCCAGAGACTCACCCAGCGAGTGGGGGAGAAGGGACTCTGTTGCTCCGTCTCTAGGATGACCCAGTGACCACCAGGCTCCAACAGCTCCCTGATGCTGGGCAAAGATGCAGGGACATAGAAATGTGCCCCAGCCCCCCAGTGCAGGGAGCTGCCCCTCGTAGGGCTCTGTGAAAACATCTCAGGACTGTCATAGCTTATTTTTTCCTATGAAATTTCTCTCTTCTCGTTTCTGTTAACTTTGCTAGTTAAACTGTCAGGCCAGTTTTGAAAGGGAATAAAATCTTTGTCCCTCCTCCCTTCCTGAAGCCAAAATCTATTTTGGTTCATATAAAAATGATCAAATTACAGCTTTTGGCATGTTCCTTAACTAGGAAAAAATAACTGGGATTAACTAGTGCCAATAAACTAAGTATTTTCAATTAAATTCTAACATTAGTAAAAATATCAGTCATACCAGTCTAAATCCTAACCAAGTTTAAAACAGTATGTGTAACCCTCAAAGCAGCTGTCTGCAAAAACAGCCTCTATTACTCATATGAAACTCTGGGCAATAAAAGGAGCTGTTCCAGGGACTCAGCGGAAGGGCAAATGTCCTAGGTGTAGCAACAGAGCCCAGGCAGGCCCGGGCTTTCCAAAATAGGCCATTAATATAAAAGAGATAAAGCATGCTTTCCCCCACTTTCTGTCCATTAGCTTGGGCTGCCTCCCAGTGGCTCTCAAGGACCCACAGACAGGGGAGTCCTACTGTGGCTGCAGGCAGATGAAGCGACTCTGTGGAGGAGGCTCATGCCAGCACATTCTGTGCAGACTCTTCCCATTGGTATTCACGCACGTTCAAGTCCCAACACGAGGGCAGAGGAAAGCTCTGGCAAGTTTCTGTTTCTACACTGGATACACCCAGCTGCCTCGCTCTGGTGGCACCTGGCTCCCCACACACAAGGTTCTGGGACCACACATGCTCTGCCTCTGTGACTTAGAACCCCTCTGAGTGGTGTTGCGGGATACGCACACCACTTCTAGGCTCACTAGCACTAAACTAGGAGTTTCATCTTCTCACATGAGGGGTGGTCCTGGCTAAAGCCATCTGGCCCATGCTTTGTTGAACAAACCTCCACTGAGCATCCTGAAGGCCAGGTGACATACATGAATTACCAGGTTGATTGACTACCACCATGGCCGAAGATGCTCATGGTCTAATAAGATAGGCAGATCTTATAACACATTATTCCAGGGCAGCCTGCTAAGTATCCTAGTAGACACGTGCAGGGCATGACCACAGGAATACAAGGGCACCCGTGCTAGGAAGGGAAGAGCTTGCACATGGAAGGCACGGCAGCTGCAAACAGGAACTGAGCCAAGACAGCATGCAAATTGGACAAACTTCATGTACATGCACAGACTTTAGAGGGGGGAGTCTCCACATCAAATGTTGATGCTCTCTGAATGGTTACAATAGACATACCTAAGTCATTGGTCATCAGTCACTAAGTGTTTAAATTTTAGAATAAAGATCTCATTAGTTTGTAAAGGCCATTAATATAAGATTGCTTACGTTAAAACTGATTTTAGTTTTCAAACCAAAAGGGGAGGAGGATAGGCAAATTTATTTGACCTTTCTAAATTATGCAGAAGATATTCACTTCAACGTGCAGTTGACCTTCGTTTTATGAGTATAAACAGTTCACCTAATTTTTCCTAGCCTTTTTTTTATTCTAATAGATCAGTTACATATGCAGAAATGAAAATGAAATAATTTTGCTTGGTTTTCAATACTGACCCACATTTTGCTGGATGGTTAGCAACCTTGAGTGATACGTGAATGCTCTTGGAAAAAACTAATAAAATGCAAGACTCATCATTTCATGGGTACTTCTAGTTGTCAAATGTGCCAGTCAAGGTCCAATGGGGAAAACTGAAATCTGGTTTATTCAACAGACAGAATTTAATGTAGGTATTCTGTTATCTAAGTGGGGGGATTAGGAGGCCACCATGGAGCACTTTGGTAACTGGAGGCCATAGCCACAGGGAGTAACCACTGACTTGGGACGGGGGCACAGTGAAAAGGTGTTAGTACGTCAGAGCTCAAAGGAGGAGGCCTTGCAGAGCTGTGACTCAGATCTCTGAGGATGGACACTGCCAGGAAGGTGCTGGTCCATCTGGGAGGACGTGATGAAACTGGTATGCAAATGTGGCAGAAAAGGCAGAGGATGCATATGGCCAATGCTGCCAGGGAATTGGAAGTGGGGCCGAAAGGAATAACCAGCCTGGAAAGCAGAAAGTGCCCTGGCCCCTCATCCAGACTAGCTGTTTCCCCTTCCTATGCCTTATCATCAGGCTCCAACAAGAAACTTTCAGATAAATGAGAATGTACCCTCAGCTCCAGCATCACAAAACAGGAGTGGATTTGAAGCTGAAAGATGGGAGCTGGTATGTGCTCCACTGGTTTAAGATGAAATACCAATTAAAATCTAAAGAAAAACAAGGGAATGATTACTGCTTTGTTGTAACATGGCTACCTTCCCAGCAACGAGCTTCATAATTGTTTATTTGCTTGAGTGTGAGAAGCCAATTACAATGAGAGACAGAACTTGATTCATGTTCTCAGACGGAGGCTCCTGATTATGGGACAATCTTCACAGGAATCCCATCTCATTCATCTTGGTAACCCCCCTACATCTGATATGTGTAGGGCACATCATGAAGTATAGCCCACCCTGCCTAGCCTCTCCTCTTCTTCAAGGATCAGTTAAACTCTCCTGCCCAGCCCTCCTGCACTCGGTATGGGGCCATGTGACATGAAACCAGAGGAGTATAGACAGAAGGACATGATGTATGTCTGTTCCCACCCCAACCATAAAATCCCCTATGTGCGATCCCTTCTCATTTCTTCTCCCACAGGTGACATGTGACATCTCTGGGGAGGAGGGTTGAATGAAAAGCAACATATCTCCCAACCCCTACTTCCACCACCAACAGTGCTAAAGAAACACTGAGGTTTATTTATCACAGCTTAGGACAACCTATCCTAACTAACACAGTGGATACCCAATGGTAGTTCACTAAAAAAGTGTGAAAATTTTTAATTGTGAAATGCAGGTATACTTTTACTCATAAATACTTGTAGAAACAGAATCACAATTCTGGAATTTGCTCATGAATGTTCTAAATGGAGTAGGTGTCATATTTTCTCATGATTTAGAATCTAGAATAATTGATTTGAAAATCATTACCCACATCCCACTCTTTCTAATGGGACTGACTTAGCCTCACACTGCAAACTAGTGACAGAGGTAGAAACTACATGCAGGTCTCCTGACTGAGAGTCACTTGCTCTGTAAGTAAAACACCTGTAAATTCAGGCCTCGGTTTCTGTGAATAGTCCCCTTAGGGGCCAATACAGTCTGTGTTGTCAGTGTTGGTATAAGCTAGCGAGGCAAGGAAAGCAACAAAAGTGGGGTGTGGAGTGCTGAGGAAAGAAAAAAAGGCAAGCAACAAGCATCAACAAAGGCAAAGGGCCCAAAGAGAAGAAAAGAAAGGTTGTGTTGAACTGGAAAAGTCTCTGGGTCCTTAAAATAACCTGAAGGTTATTTTACTGGATGTCATACTTAGATGGAAAAATACTGATAATAGCATTTACAAAAGTAAAACAGCAAAGGATTAGAAAACTCAGTACATAATACATTTCCTTTTATGTTCACTTCATCTAGTATTTTTCTTTCCTGAGTATGATCTGGTAGGAGTAGGGTTGTTCAGAAACTGGCTAAGTCTGTGCAAAGGATCTCTGACCTTCTATAAAACATATTTTATAAGATAATAAAATAAAACTCATTTTATTATAAAATGATAAAACTTTTACTTAATTATGATTACGTTTTATGAATTATTTTTTATAAAGTAAATAGTTATGCTCCAAACATGATCAATAATAATAATAAAGCTGTTCTTTAGCTTGTTTCCAACCACCATGTCCAGCATGGTGGCTTATTCTCCTCAAACAAAAGACTTATTTTCTTAAGAGTGTTCATCATGCCATGATGTTCCTCTGGCCTTCATTCTAAATGGGCTTCTCTAATTTAGGAAATATCCTGTGCTCTAAATTGGCAGAAAATGTCAGAGCTTCAGGTCTATGAATTGTGTTTTAAAACACCTTTTCTAGCGAACTTCCCTGAAAGCAGTTTCTTTTTCAAGGTTCTTACAGCAGCATACAAGGTTTAGGAATATTTGTCTGGATTGGAATAAGTCTAGCAAAGGTCTCCCAGGCTGCAGCCTGAAAGTCCACTCCTTAGAAGGCAGCCGTGTGAGGGAGCTTCCGTGC
Source organism: Arctocebus calabarensis (assembly GCA_963573935.1). Lineage (NCBI taxonomy): Eukaryota > Metazoa > Chordata > Mammalia > Primates > Lorisidae > Arctocebus > Arctocebus calabarensis. The sequence goes on from CAUYON010108560.1 coordinate 7,182, forward strand.
AGGGTTTGGGGCAGGGGAGCTAGGCCAGTCCAGCCACCTAACCCTCCAGTCTGCAGACGCCGGCCATTCACAGCGTGGCCTTTCTCCCTGCAGATGTTCTGTCTCTGCCACACAGCTCGGCTGCCCTGGGTCAGGGACCTACAGGCCAGCAAAGGGTTGCTGCACAACTGAGGCAAGGGGGCACCCGGGCACATTAGGGTTCCCAGTGCTCTGCTGTTCGCTCAACTTCGTACATGACTATATGGCTGCTCTCCTGTGGCTAAAAAAATATTGGGATAAATCGGGGACAGATGAAGCTTGCAAAGAATTCCTCCAGCCAGTATACACAGGCTGCCCAGCTTGGACTTCGCAGAGGCCGGTGGTGAGGGGGTGGGGTGGGTCTGCTTATCTCAGCTACCTTGGCGGAACCGTGGAGCTGAGAGGGGGTATATTTTCATAGTTGCCTGGAGAACATTGTTGCCTCTTTCTCAGTGAGAAAAGAATTTCTTATTCTGGAATATTTTCTGTAATGGGGATCTGCAATTTTTTTTTTTTTTTTTGGTAAAAGCCAGAGAGTAAATATTTTTGGCTCTGTGGTCCTTAAAGTTGTGTTGCAATCACCCACCACTGCCTAACACAGACAACGTGTAAACAGCGGGACACAGCTGTTTTTCAAAAACAACTTTATTTACAAAATTAGATGGCAGAGAAATGAAGGGATAAGCACAGTACATACAATGGAGTATTATTCAGCCTGTAAAAGGAAGGAAATTCTGACTCAGGTTGCCACGTGGATGAACCTGGAGGTCACTGTGCTCCGTGAAGTCTGCCAGTCACAGGAGGAGACGTACTGCGGGATTCTGCTCAGAGGAGGAACTTAGAGGAATCACACCGTAGAGACAGAAAGAATGGGGGTCACTAGAGGTGGTGGGGAGTTACTTTTTAATGGGGACAGTTTCAGTTTGGGAAGATGAGAAGATTCTAGAGATGGATGGTTGGGATGGTTGCCTAACTGTGAGTGGACTAGACACTGGACTGTACACCTTAAGGTAGTTGAGATGGGGAGTCTTCTATCAGGTGCAGCCTACCCCAGATGTAGACAGGTTGTGGGCTGACACCACTCGGTACTCCTGAAGGGTGACACACGTAGTGTGCAGAGAAGTATCACATTTACACTCAGCCAATAGTCTCAGCTCTTCCACAGCATTAACCCTGTGGGGCATGGAGGGTGCGGATGGGGAGCCCCTCTTCACCAGGGACAAGAGAAATCCACTCATAAATCATTTCAATTTTCCAGAAATTCAGAAAAGAACAAAATGTCAAACTTACTTCCAGAGAGGGGGTCATTTACTTGTTCTCACGAACAGTTCATTCTAAGCCTGTTAGAACACATAAATTGTTCTTGGTGACTAAAAATATTTCCCAAGGAGCTAATGTAATGGAAATCAGAATAAGGTTCAGATAATCGTGTTATGTTAGTCTAACCACAACATTTAGATGAATTTGTTCAGTACATCGTTACTTTAGATTGAATTGTGTCCCTTCCCAAAGTTCATGTGTTGACACCCTAACCCCCAGTCTGACAGTATTTGGAGATGGGGTCTTCGGCAGGTAGTTATGTTTGTGGTATTTGTTACAGCAGCCTGAGCTCAGGCAGTGAAGTGTGTGTCAAATAGAAGTAATCATCTGTGTATCGCATATATATGTCTGTGTACACACACAAGCACACATATGTCACCAGTGGCACTGGATTGGTCTACGCAACCCTGCAGGGGTAGAGAGGAGTGCAAGTCCAAGGCCCCTTCCCTGAGATTTAAGTAACTTTAAACGTTCCCATAGAGATTTATAACCCCATAGCAGGAAATTCTCCATCAGTTCAGGAAAGAATAGAACAGGGAGTGGCCCGACAATCATACCTTTTCTTTGCCCTTCTAGGGTGTGGGCTGAAGTTTGATTTGGTTAAGAAACACCCACAAGTAAAGGGCAGGGGTTGACTAAGGAACACAATCTCATTTCCTGTCCTTACATAAACTCATTAGCAAAAGCCCTGATTAGAGTCTTTGCTCTGGCTCTAAACTTATATTTCATATTTGTTTTTATTCTATAATAGGGTTTGCTTTAAGGAGAGCTTGGTGAGAACAAGGCTGATAATTGTTCATGGGTACATCACTAGAACCTCCTAAAAATGCCCCATCCCCATTCCGTGGGCTGGCTTTCAACCTGTGACCTTGAGATGCAAGGCCTGGGAGCCCATTGGCAACCCTATTCCATTGTCACACCCACCTGTTGTGTCCCAAACTTAATTCCTACCCTTTTAGGAAGGTTTACATTACATCTTGATTCCACTGTATGCCTATGAATAACGTCACTAGGTTTGTAGTTATTCTCATCCCTAATACCTTTATGGTGTTTACTTAACCTTGCTTTGATACTGCTATTGACTTTGGAGTTATAATTACTATAACTAATTGAGAAATCTTGATGATAGATTGAGGCAAATTGACCAACCACTATGTGGGAAATGGTGCAGTGGCGGTCATTAGGAGCTAAATGGCACAGAACAATTTTGATTAGACATGACTAACATCAGCTGCCTCTGCTCTCGGGGTGATTAAGGCCTGGAGTTAAAAATTACTGAAAGTCACATTACCTTGTTTGATCTTGAGAAGGGAGGGGCTGTCACATTTGCTTCTAAGAGTTTCTCTGTCTCGTTTGAAAATGAGTTTGGCTTCGATGTGGGATTAAGCAGCTGGATGTTTTCTGCTTGTTTGGAGAAGTCATTCTATGAAGTTTATGACCAACAATACAGAGAGGTAAATAAACATAGACATTGGGAAAACTCAGAGTAACTATTTGCTCTGGTCTATTGTTACAGGCCAAAACTTTCTTAATTAAAAAGAAGGAAAAGAACTGTGTGCTTGGCTCTTATTCTTTCGCTGAAATAGAATTTTGCTTTAATGAGGATTCATGTATTGATGGTGGCCAAATGCTAATGTGAGGACAGCTTTTTTTTTAACACTCTTATTTGTAAGTAACCCTGAAACAAAGCCAAGGCACTGAATTAAACATCACTGTGAAAGAAAGTCATGCCTCAGGGGAACTTTGCTAAGACTCCTACCAGAGTCTAGAACTCTCTTCTCCTGTGTCCTATCCTGGAACAATCTATGCACCAAAAATCAGCCACATCTGTACACAGCCTTCTCCCTGACCTGCACCTCAGCCCTCCTTCCCCAGCCCCCATGTTCAGGATTCTACTCAACAGTTTCATCTGGGCTCACTTTGCAGGCCCCAGACTTAGGTGGAAGAACAAGTTAGCATCTCTACCTTCTGGTCATCCAAGCCCTCCAGGACTGACATGTCCATCACCCAACTTCTCTCTTGTTCAGCATCTAAATCTCATATCGTGCTGGTGGTATTTGATTTTCATTTTTCCCAATCTTTCTATTCCTGTTGTCACTTTCTGAGATTGGGTGTGCCTCCCTAATTCTTCCAGAGCTACTTAAACAACCCACTGGGTGGTCCTGCTACCACCAGTCCCACCATGTAACCACTTCCCAGCGGCTGCCAGGGTGACCACAGTCATGCACAGCTTAATCATGGTTCTTTCTCTGCTGGTTGAAAGCTGCTGGAGTCTCCACCAGATAAGGTCTGGACCACACATGGAATTTGTCTGGGTCTCCACAAACATTCCAACCCCAAGTCTCTGAACACCTAGACATACTTTTATCAAATGGAACTGTAGAAGTCATGTCGGGGGTCCTAGTGGACCACTGATTAGAGCATAGAATTTGGAATGAGAAGAATTGGGTTCCAAACTCCACTCTACCTTTGAGATTCAGACTTTGGCAAAGCCTTCACTTTCTCTGAAACTATTTCCTCAAAAATGAGATTCATCATAATTTGTATGCATTTCTCAAAGTTTGTTGTAAAAGCAAAATTAAATGCTTAAAAATTATACACTGGCTTACTAATTGAATGAGTCTCTGGGAAACAAAGCTAGAGGTCTTCAGTAGGTTGAAAAAGCCATTGACTAAAAGAAAACTCTGATAGAAAGGATAGCCCACATATAGGAATTGAAGTAGAAAAAGTGGTCTGATTTAGCAACAGATTTAGATAAAAGGTTCCCTCTGTGAGCATGTGATTAGAGACCATTTTGTCTACCTGATACCTGCTGAGGTTGCAGATGGAACACCGCACTTGTAAAGAGGGCTGCGTGTAGTCGTGCCTGGCTTTATTCATACTTCCCCTTATGTCATTTATTATTGAGTGAAGATGAGTAATTCATCAACTCTCACATGCTTTGAGAATCTCAGAGATCGAAGCCATTCAATTGAAGTAATTGAGGATATGGAGTATGGAAGGAAAAAAGAAGCCTAACAGTGGCTTGATGTCCTACTGTCCGGAACAGATTCCACAGGTGGGAGCCTCCATCCTCTCCCAGGCACTCCCCAAGCAGAGACCCCATCCCCATGGTCCAAGGACAGGCAGTGACAGTGGGTGGCCCACCACTGCCTGTCCTCCCTGAGGTAGCTCATGACTCGTCTGCTTCAGAGCATTGTTATTGGCTTCTGCTTCTCTCCTGTTCACAATTAACTTAATAAATCACTGCTGTCTCTGGGGCTCAGGGTGCTGAAATGGAGGGAGGCCCTTCTTCTGTTGAAACCTGGGGCAGGATTGTCATCACAAGTTGCTTTTTTTTTTTTTTCCCAGTTACAAATGACATCCACAAAAGTTCATAGAGAAAAAGATTAATGGTGCCCAAGCAGAGCCTTCAGGGCTGGAGGCAGGCTCTCGCCAGCCGCCCATCAGTCCAATCAATCCTGCCAAGGCCAGGGAGGCGGCCCCTGCCCAGGCCCAGATGCTACAGCTCTGCGCACAGCTCCCCCAGACCCCTGCTGGCTACTGCCCTGCCTGTCTCATCCTGGGCTCTCTGCTTTGTCCTTGGCAGCCCATATTTGGAACCCGTGAAGAACAAAAAGCCCACCCACAGGCATGAGGTGTGCACTAGGTCGGCAGAGGGCAGAGGCCATGACCCAGGTGTCCCCCACCTGCAGGGGACATGGGCCCGTGGAGGAGGCAGGTGACCACACATTGTGGTCCAGAATTCTAGTCTGGGAGCAAGACAGGTAAAAAGCTCTCTCATGCTGCTTCTAGTCAGTGGCAACACTATTTTTATATTTCTGTAATTTCCAAAATAAGCATTCCAAAATTCTTATCATAAGAAAAACGTATCAAATATGAAATATATTTAAAATCAAAAGAGGGCTTTCAAATATTAAGAATAAGCGTAACGATGTGAACTATCCCCCAAGGACATATCTATACAGATATATATTTAATATTAGAAAAACTTTACAAATCAAACAAAAATAATCTTTAAAAACACGTACATGTTTTTTAACATCTAGTTTATATATTATGTTCTCTGTGAAATTGTAACGGCTTGCTCAACACTTAGCATTTATGTAGGGATGATGAACTTTCATGAATACTATCTCTTTTCAAATCCCGTTTCTCTCTGGCAAGAGAAAAAAGACATGTATTATCCCACCATTTTATCCCCAGGACAATGGGCACAGCGAGGTGACAAGCTGCCTACTGACACAGTTGGCACCCACAACTTCTGACTCTGCTGTGGGCCTGGCTAGGCTGGGTAATGTCTTCCTTGATTACTTTTAGCAAACTACATCTCTCCCTTCTCTGCATACAGACAGTCCTAAAAGCAAATAAAAATAGACAATTTTGTTAAGCCAGTTGCTTAAGAAAGTTTTCTGTGATAATAGCAAACAAGACCAACCATCCTCAGAAAGAAGGCTCTCTCCGTGGGGTGTGGGGCAGCCATGCAGGGCTGGGTGACACGGGGCCCCTGCCCTGCTGGCTGCTGCAGCTCTGGACTGACCAGTTAGGATGGGGGAATGAGTACAGCAGGGATGTAGAAATGTGTACACATGGTCACGCTCTGCCTTAGTGTTGCTCATAGACACATTCCTGCCTTCTAGGCATTGTCTCAGGATTTTTAAAGCCATGCTTTCTTTTTATAATCCAAAGTCTATTGTAAGCAGTAAGCATGATCTTCTAGGATGGATGACCCAACTTGTCCAGGTTTTTCTGGGACAGTCCCATGTCCCTGGAGACCAGTCCATCTCAGGAGCTCTACACCCAGACAGCATCCTTGGGACAAAATAGCATTTCAGTAATTCAGAGCCTGAGTTGTCTCTGTGTTTATGATCTCTTGACCACTTAAAATAACGATGCGAACATTTGAGTGTAATGTATTTTGAAACTGGGTGATTACTTTCGGTGGCCCACATGGTTTCTTTCTTTCCTTTTTTTCCCCCCCACTAAAAGGCCCATTGCTCAGTTGAGGGGTGGGGACAGGCTGGAAGTAGGAGGGTTTGGTTTCAGCCCCTCACCCAGACCACATCGCTCATCTCTGCAAATGTCCTGGGCAGCACTTTGCTGGGCAGAGTCCTTCAGTGTTGGCACCTCCCTTCTCTTCCTTAAGAGATGGAAGAGATGGTTTGAGATACCTCTCACACCAGCCAAACAGAGATTTCTCAAATTTCTTTCAAACTCTGCCTGCCCCTTCCTAACACATTGCTTTAAAGAAGCCTGCTTTCTGGGCTCCAGGGAAACCCTTTCTCACCTCCTACCTTGAAATTTGGAACTTTTCCCTTCTTTGTCCAAGCACTGCCTGTCTCGAAGCCTTTCTGGGCCCTCCCAAGCTTTCTATTACTTGGAGAACAGCTCAGCCCTTTCCCAAGCTCTAATGCAGACCCACGTCCCTCCACCCACCAGCTCTGGGGTGTGTGGAAATGTAACCTCTTTGAGTTTTAGTTTCCCCATCAGTTAAACCAGGAAGGCACCTATTAAACATGATTTTTATAAGGATTCCTTCTCCACCATCTGGCTGAAGGTAAAAACATCTTTTTCCCTAAATGCAGGCTGTCTGTTGCTTTACTTAGCTATTCCATGTGCAGATAAAACAAAGCTATATGCAAAACACTCTTCACTAGAATGAACATTGATGCCTGAGTGATTACTACATAGGACATCCTCAATAATGGTGATCCTTTGTCCTTCTGCAAGCATGGTATCAGAAGAATGTAAGGGGCCCCAATCTCAACATTTATATGACCTGGCCAATATTTGAATTCAGAATCAAGGGATGGGTATCTATTTTCCAAAGTGCCTAAATCTGAAATCTCGCATCTAAGGAACATTGAGCAGTTTGAGTTGGATTTCATGACATGAAAAAATTCATTTTGCCATAGGAGTAGATTAAATCTACCAGTAAATTTTATTATGGCATCTCTTCATAGAGTTTATAAAACTTCTGAAAATTTGTTAAAATTTGACCTATGGCTAGACATATAGAATAGTTGCCAGAGGAAGTACAATGAATTCCCAGGTAAGCTCCACCCAGAATCCCCAAATTTTGTTGCATTTACTTTACATTTTTTTTCTTTTTTCTTTCTTCCTTTCTTTTCTTTTTCTTTTTCTTTTTTTGAGACAGGGGTCTCATTCTCACTATCTCACTATCAGTCCAGGCTGATCTTGAACTCCTGGCTTCAGTTGATCTGCTGACCTTGGCCTCCCAAAGTGCTGGCATTACAGGAGTTATATACTGTGGTTTCTCTTCAGACAGTAGGACTCTTCTGCCTTTTCAAGAGTGATCTATCACTTCCAGCCTCACTGCACACTTTGTACAGACCATAAAGAACATTTATTCCAGCGTACAGATTTGAGATTAAGGAGGTGGGCAGGCACCACTTGGTCTCCTGTGCAACCCAGCACACTCACAGCCTTTGAGCCCCAAATCTGTCCACCCCAGTTCCCAGCTCCAGGTCACCATGTCATCCCCACAGATCCTGCTTTAACAGCTCTTCCCGCAAAAATGCTCAGAGCTGCAGCAGGCACCTGAGGGGGTGCTTCAAAGCCCTCCTAGAGGTGACTGAAGAACCTCTTAACCATGTCAACTCTACCAGCCACTCCATCTGGGATAGCAGCCCCTTTAGAGGAATAGATTTGGATCAGCGATGGTGCCTGCTTTGGAGAAAGGAAATAGTTCCACTAGGAAAAGTTAAAAATCCTTTCTTTAAACTTCCCCCCACCTTCATTTGGATAAAAATTATTTAAGTCAGTGTCTGTGTGAAATTTCTGTTGTCCTCGCTTCCTAATTTGCCCTTTGTTTTCCTGAGTGAAAGGTAAAATATTTTTGCTCTTGCAAAATTACTCAACAAACATCTTTGGGGTATTGCTTGTCTCTCCTCTCCCTCTCTTTTTTGAGCTTGGGGTAGGGAGAGACATAAAGGCACGTGGGAGAGGGAGAGGTGGAATTTGCTTTAGAGAACATTCCTTCAGCAAGCGTTTCCTCACCCCTTATCTCCTGCCTGTGGCAAGGGCAGTCCACTTCCCTCTGCACCTGTTGCTCCAGTGATAATGTGTTACAGGCAATAAAGCTGCTCATAACCATTAGTGAGATTCCTACAGCAATAATCTAGGAGTTATAAGTTCAGCTATGGGCCTTAAACTAATGAGCAGGAGCAGGTATCTTATTCTGCAGCCAACCAGTCCGTCTGGGTGAGAAAACTTTACCTTGACCACATAGGGCTCCACAATGTGTATGAATTCAAGCAAGAGCCTTCTCACTCTGTGATAGTAACTGCCTGGGACTGGTGGGCCATGCTAAGGCCTGCACTGGTTCTCATGTGGCTCTTTTCCAATTTTCAAGTGGGCATGGGACATTTGAGCCAGGAAAATCCTGCCCAGTTGTAGGGAAGTTTACCTCCACTTACTTAGTTTTACTATCAGCATAAGCTGATGGAAACCTCCCTTCAGGGATGAATTAGGAAGCACTCTGAAAACCCTGCATTGAGTTTCACAAGTTGCCCTGGATATGGATGCTCTTATGGGGCAAGTTGAAACCATAAAGATACAAATCTCCCAGGGCCCAGGTGTGGGGCCCCAGGACCACCTGCAGCTGGAGAATGGCCTTCCCACCTAAACCTGTGAAATTAAATTGAAGAGAGTGGGTTGAGGTGACAAGGTAAGCAATATGGACAATATTCTTGATCTCATCCAAGTCCAAGTTAAATGGCATTTTGTTCACTTGTCTTTGTAGAGTTTCAAATTCTCGACTATGCCCTGAACTCTCTGAATTCCCTGCCACTTTTCAGATACCCAGTTACAAAGAAGCTTGTTTGGGGAAGAAGGATTACTCCCAGGTTAAGGAAAGGCAAAATCTTCTTTTTCAAGCTTCAGAAATTGCATTCTAAGTTAAGGAATAAGGGAGAAAGATTTCAACCTGAACTGCCATGTGCAAACCAAGTAAAAGAAAGCTAGAAGCAGCTTTGCGTGTAAAGTCCTATTACAGAGCAAAGTTGGCTTAGTAAAGCACAGGGGTAACCCTGGAATGTCATCTTACAGACCCAGGCTAGTTTATGCCAGAGAAAGCCATCCCTGAGGAGAGGGATAAAAACTGAGAATCTATTTGCTTCTTCAAGGCTGCTGTTGAGATATGTCAAAACGAGCATTTCAAATGGAGTAAGGTAAAGGAAAGTGGAGGTTTTGAACGGAAACTCCTTTAAGCTAGAAAAATGTTCAAGTAGCCAGTGTGAAAAAGTGCTCAGAAATTCAAGGACTGAGTCTTAGGACGCTGGACAGCAGCTAGCCCTGTCTGTGGAAGCTGAACAAAGAAAGTATGCCCCTTTGCGTGCAGTCTAACTAGTAAGCTACCACGGAGTGAGCAGCCCTGTGGGCTCTGCAGGCTCCGGCGATGTCGGGAGGCTGGAAAGCAACACACGACTCACCGAAGCCTCCTCTCCCAGCCACTCACTATACAAGTCAACTCCAATCACACCCTGGCACTTCCTACTCAGCTGGCTCTCAACCCTTTGTGGTGGGTGCAGCTGCCACCCGCACCTTGAATTCCCCAGTGCTCACCACCTCTGGCAAGCCCCTCAGGATTGCAGCCAGTTCACATCGCAGCTCCAGCCCTTTGCCTTTAGGACTGAACATCGCCTCCCTTGAACAGTTCTGGGTAAGGCCCTCACTGACCTTGAAAGAGCAATTAATTACAAGTGATGTTTAATATTTTATTTTGTGATATTTTTAAATCAACTTAGGACTATGTATCAATTAAAGGAGTGCTTTTTGCTCCTGTTTGGATAAAACATGGGCAGGAAAGCCTAGAATCCCCAGAGAGATTCCTGCAGGCAGTCCACGGGCACCTGAGCAGCTGGGACTGGAAGTGAGAGTCAGACTCAGAGCGAGCATGAGCTCCTCCCAGGAACAAAGATTCTATGAAAATATCCTGCTTCCCATCCCCGGGAGAGGGTCTGGGTGGGTGAAAGGGTCAGGAGAAAGAAAGATCTTCAAAGAAGAAAGGCAACCGAAAGCTGGAAAGAGAGCAGACCATCCCATTGTTTCCACTGAACCCACATCCCTGTGTCATGAGAACAGACTCCTGGGGTCCCACTTCCTGCCTCCCCTGCACTTTTTCTCACGAGAATCCAGTTGCAGACATGGGCTGTCAGCTGAGAATAAGGTGCGGGGAAAGACAGCTTCCCTGGCGATCAAAAGCCTTCTGTTAAACTCTCACACTAGCCACATGTTCGTGTCCTAAAACATCTTGTCTAGATCAGTGGAAGACTGTAAAATGGGAATGCCAGCCCAGTTTGCCAACAGAACATCGGAAGCTCAATTCCGTATGATGCCTAATCCCAGTTTAGCATCATTAAAAAGCAAACTAACAAAATCATGCTAAATCTCAATCCCAGGAGCCAAAAGGTACACTACCACTGGAGGACATCACCTTTGCTGGGAATTTGAGAGGAAAAAAAATCAGTGGATTCTCATCTGTCAGGAATAGTTTGGTCTTGTTTCCTCAGAGAAGCTGGAAAGCTAGCTATCTTCCTTTTTCTATCAGGGTTAGGAAAAATTGGGTATAACTGGGTCATTAGTCTAAGGTCCAAAGAGATATCAAAAGGTCAATGGTATTTTCAATAGCTAGCAAAAGACTGGTTTTCCCACTGAAAATGTTCGGGTGAGAGACATCTGTGCTTCATTGATTTCTTCCCCAATTTAGACAGATGATCAATAGAGATAGAGAGATAAGATTGATAGACAGATATAGATAGATGATAGATGTAAGTGACAGACAGGTGTATAGATTTATAGACAAACATAGAGGTAGATATGAGCTTGGTAGATAGATACACATAGACAGGCAGACAGATGTAGCACATAAAAGAAAGAAAATTAGAAAAATGACAAAGATGTTTTTTGGAGTTTTGTGTTTATTGGCTTGTGTTTTGATTCTGTTTATATTTCAAATGGGATACACAGATAGGGAAGACCATATCTGAATGAACTCTCATCACAGATCTCCGCATCTGTCTTCTAACTGGACACGACGTCTCATGAGGACACAGAAAAAGTGACGTGGCTAGCCACTCTCCACCAGACCACCTCCTCTAGGTGGGCATCAGGGTTTTATGTTCCTCATTAGAGAGCCCAGAGGAAATTCCGGGCCTCCATGGAAAGCACTCTTATAATGGGAAGCAGACCCCAACCCTGACCGAGGCCTCCACCTACACCCACACACCCATCGACCGTCTAAAAATAACAACGCCAGGCCACCCTTCCTTCCAGCTGCAGGCTCCGGACAAGGACTTTCTAAAAACAAAAAAAGAAAAGGCACTTCTTCCTGTTTCACTTGTACTAGACACAGATGGCCAAGGACTCCCCACAAAGATGCCCTAGATGTGACATCCAGTGTCACCAAGATGACTGGAAACGGGAAAAACTAGCTGCTACTTGCTGTGGTCAGGACACAGGGCAGCTGACCGTGGTGCTCTGCCCAGTAGGGCCGTAGGAAAGCCATCACTGATTGTGCCTACCTTCCTACCCTCGCCATAACTTGGCGCTGGTGCTTTGGAGAGGCTTTGGTTTGGAGCTGGACATTTTATCTTCACACAAGGGAGCTCACTGTGCAGACAAGCCTGCTCTTGGGCACTGGGTCTACCACTGATTAATGGTAGGGCCCAAACTAGAGCCTTGTCACCTGCTCAGTGATAGGGTTTGGGTTCTCTGCGGGGGCAAAGCAGCAGGCTGGGTCCTGGGCAGATCCTTAGACTATCCTGAAAGCAGAAGGTGGGTAAAACTTCCCTCTGCGAACAACAGTTCAGCCAGTGACACTCCCACACTCTGGCCTTACCCACAGTGCTCCAAGAGCTGGCAAATCTGCCTCCTGAAGGCCCTGGTGAAAAGACACAATGCCCCACTGTCAGGCTCCAGGAGACCTTCCCCTGCACAACACCCCACTCCAATAGCATCTGCCTTACCGGTCACTTCAGCCTCAGCCTCGGGCAAAACCTCTGGAAAGCAGGAAATCTCCAGCTGTTTCTACAAAACCTTTAGCCCCTTATCCCATTCTACACAAGCCATCTCCTGGGAACTATATTAAAAATGAAATTAAATTTTATAAGAGCAGGTATTATATTGCCAATTTTCACCATACACTGTATAGGCACGTAACATAGTCTTGATCACATATGGTATTTTCATTCTTTGTATAACAATTTGGGAATCAAGTGCTTGGTTCCCACTATAACCTCCATAATAAAATTGTTCTATTCATAAATTAGATTAGACTTACATCATTTCAGCTCACAGTGCCTTTTCCAGAAACATAACCAGCCATAAGTTCCAGGAATGTAGTGTTGGCTGGTGGGAGAAGGGGGACTCAAGGTCAGAGACCTGGTTCAAGCCCTCTCTCTGCTGCTTACTGGCTGAATTTCTTAGGGAAGTTGCCCAGCTACCCCTGTGCAAAGTACAGCTAATGATAATAACCCCCTGACTCACTTATTTTAGTGATCAACTATGAAGATAAAAATAAAAGCATTTTATAAAGACTTTACAAATGTCAGCTAGAAAGATAAATACCTTTGCTTGAAGCCATCGCTAATGATCAACTCCATACAAGCTAATCATTGCTCTATTTACTGAGACACTTTCCTCACTTGTAAAGGAAAAAAAATAACTCAGATGGTGTATTAATTTGCTAGTGCTACCTTTAACAAAGCACCAAAGACCAAGCAGCTTAAACAGAAATTTATCTCCTAGCAGTCATGGAGGCTGAAAGTTAGTGATCAAGGTGCCAGAAGGGTTGGTTCTTCCTGAGGCCTCTCTCCTTGGTTTGCAGACAGCCACCTTCTCCCTGTGTCCTCACGTGGCCATCCCTCTGTGTGTGTGGGTGTCCTCAACTTCTCTTTTTATAAGCACACCAGTCACACTGGATTAGGTAGGGCCCACCCTCATGAGCTCATTTGAACATAATTACCTCACTCACCGTCCTGTCTGTATGTAGTCACATTCTGAAGAACTGAGAGAACTTGGGGACACAATTCAGCCACAGATGGTTAGGACAGAGACTTCACTCATGAACTTGAACGTGTTTATTTACTTTTTTCACTCTTTAATTTCCATAATTGAGTCCATTCAAAGAAAGATGTCTCATACCAGTGAATCTACGAGCTTTGGGCTGGCCCGATTTCTTCTACATTTGTGACTACACTTACCAAATCTCAGTAGTTCTGCTTTTACAGAGAGAAAAAAGACACAACACACCCAGCAGAGTCCCGGCCACGTCCAAGCCTCCCGCCCAGCTCTGCTAAGGAGCTCTTGGCACTTCAGAGCTGACAGATTTTCCTGGATTTCTTTTCCTCCTAAAGTTTTCAAACTTTCCTTTGCCTTTCTTATATTGTCATTTTAGAAAAGAAAAGCTGATACCTTGGGTGCTCCTCACAAATAGCCTGGGAAAGCATGCCTCACCATTCCCAGAACCCTGACTTCACTTTTCACAGCACTGCTGGTCCCAGGATGGGGTACAAAATAAAATTAGTGAAGAGAAACTATAATTTACCCCAAATGTATTCCCAAGCCACTATTTCTCTGTATGGTGGTTTGACAGAAACGTTCTAACATACAATTGCATATTGCCATAAAGGGTTTTCCTAAAAGATCCCTTCTAGGGAGGTGGTTCTAATATTTACTAGAAAGAAAGCTATTGTTTTATGTCCCTAATACAGTAAACCTATTTTCTTTCTTTTGTTTGTTTTGTTTTGTCTTTGTCTTTGTTTTTGCAGTTCAGCCGGGGCCGGGCCTGAACCTACCTTCCACGGCATATGGGGCCAGCGCCCTACTCACTGAGCCACAGGCACCGCCCTACAGTAAACCTATTTTCAAGTAACAAATCCCCTTTACCTCTTTAAAAGTTACTTTAAAAGTACTTTCATATTTCGCATCAAATTTTTAAAATCTTATTGTCATCCCTCTAGAGGTAACTGGTATTCGAAAAGTTTCTTTTGTTTATTTATGATCAAGAAGCTGTGTCCTGAAGCAACAAAGAGAAAAATATACTAATTGGGTTTGATCAAAATTGAATCCTTTTGTCTTTCAAAAAGACACCATAAAGAAATTGACAAGACAACTCACAGAGTGAAAACAGATATTTGAAAGACATATATCTGATAGGGAGCTTGTATAGAGAATGTATAAGCTCAGTAATAAAAACATACTAACCCAATTTAAAAATGGGCAAAAGGTATAAAAAGACACTTCTCAAAGTAGATATGCAAATGAGCAATAAGCACATGAAACATCTCCAGGTATTTTTAGCCATCAGAGAACTGCAAAACAAAATGCAAGGAGATGCCACTTCCCACCCACCAGAATGGCTGTAATCAGAAGGAGATAATAGCAACCGCTGGGGAGAATGTAGAGAAATTGGAACCTTCAAACATTGCTGGTGGGAAGGTGAAATGGTGTACCTTCTTCAAAAAATAGTCTGTAAGTTCCTCAAAAGGTTAAATGTAGAGTTACCATATAAGCCAGCAATTCCAATCATAGATATGGGTCAAAGAGAAATGTGAACATATATCCACACAAAAACTTGTGCTGCTTAAGTATCCCTTCTCCAAAATGCTTGACCAGAACTTTCAGATTTCAGATTTTTTAGATTTTGGAATACTTGCCTGTACATAATTAGATATACATACAAGTCTTGGGGATGGGAGACAAATCTGAACATTAAATCAATTTACATTTCATAAACACCTTAGATACAGTGCCTGAATATACATTTTATACATTATTTTAAATAATTTTGTTTATGAAACAAGGTTTGTGTACACTGAAGGTGTCCCTATCGCAGCTACCCGTGGTGTAGGTCTTGGCCTCATGTGGGGCATCATGGGGAACCTGCCTGGCATGTTCTGTCTGCACATGTGCCATTTTATTACTCTTTCTGGGGTGCTTGCCTGAGGAGTCTGAGCATGTGGTGAAAAGATATATTCCGCCGCTGAAGGGAGGGTATTTTTCCTCTTGGGGAAACTGAATTAACTGTGTTCTGCACCTGCTTTTTGACTATGACCCATCACATGAGGACTCCTATGAAATTTTCCACTTGTAGCATTATGTCCGTACTCAAAAAGTTCAGAATTTTGGAGCATTTCAGATTTTGGAGTTTTGGATTAGGAATATTCAACCTGTATATAAATGGCAGCGTTATTCATAACAGCCAAAAAGTGGAAACAATCTAAATGTCAGTCAACAACATCAACAAATAGATAAATAAAAAATGCTATATCCATACAATGAAATATTATTTGGCCATGAAATACTGTTTAGCTTCAATATCAATGAACTTTGACAATATTACAATAAACAGAGGAAGCCAAATACTAAAGATCCATGTGGTATGATCCCATTTACATGAAATATTCAGAATCAGCAAATCTATGGAGATAGAAAGTGGATTTGTAGTAGTAAAAGACTGGGATGGGAGGGGGAAAGGGAGAGCACGGGGTTTTTTTGAAAGGTGATAAATATAGAGGGTGCCATAAAAATGTATACACATTTTAAGCAGGGGAAAACGGTATTACAATTGTAATACTCAAGTCACATTTGACTTCTGCAATGATAAGGAGTGCTCAACGTGACTTCTATTCATTTTCTGTTATTGATTTATATTGAGTATTACAATTTTTTTTGAGCAGGGTCTTAAACACCATTGCCCAGACTAGAGTGCCATGGCCTCAGCCTAGCTCATGCAACCTCAAACTCCTGGGCTCAAGTGTTCCTCCTGCCTCATCCTCCTAAGTATCTGGGACAACAGACATACACCACAATGCCTGGTTAAACTTTCTGTTTTTAGTACAGATAGGGGTCTCATTTTGCTCAGGTTGGTCTTGAAATCCTGAGCCCAAGTGATCTTCTCACCTTGGCCTCACAGACTGTGAGGGTTGTAGGCATGATCCATTCTTAAAATGTGTATACATTTTTTTAGCTCCCTCTGTATGTTCCAAAATCTATTATGATAATGCTTACCCAAGTCTGTGGATCCACTGAACATCATTGAATGCCACACTTTAAATAGGCAAAGTATATGATCACAATGAAGCTGTCATTAAATAAAGGAAAAGCAGAGCCTCACCACACCTAATATACTGTCAGTTCTTCATTTAACAGATCACTGTACTTATTCCCACAGTCTTTAAAGAAAATACTAGCATTATATACTGTAGTCCCACCCGTGATTGTTAATGCTTTTGTAAATTCAACTGGAAAAATATGACACACCTTCAGGAAATCTGTGGCAGGAACCATGTGAGAAAAACATTTAGAATATCAAGTATAGTTCAGGATCCACCCCACTTCCAATCCATCTCTTAAGAGTGATGGCCCTGGGCACAGCCCAAGAGAAAGGTCAATGGTAAAGGCACAGAGAAACATTTAAAATGGTCTCTTTAGCATCACTGGACATGCACTCTGGTGGACTTCCCTTTGGGGAGTGCAGTTATTCACTGAGAAGATAAATTTCCACATAGGTGAAGGCAAGCAACCTTGTCTATTTCCTTTATTATTGTATTTCCTGGCATAGAAATGTTCTGTAAATATCTACTGAACGAACGAATGAATGAATAAAAAGCATGTGTGTTTTTCTTTATCCTTCATTACCTGAAATATGAGACACAGACATTTGGAAAGTGGGTTTACTGCACAGTCAAGGAGGAACCTAGTTTATAGTTGCACAGAGGTATTTTCCAGCATGCTCCTACCCACAATAGATGCTTTAACTCAAAACTAGAGATGTGTTTGTTACTATAAACACAGTGATTCCTGAGCTCAGTTTACAAACCCAAATGTGTAAGATCATGACTTTACTATTCTTAAATGAGCAACTTTCACTAGAAGCCTCCATTCTGTCATGACAGGAATGCTCTGCACCATGTTGGGGTCCTTGCTTGACCATGGGAGGGAGAAGAGATTGCCCGTTCATGCTGGGTACTGCCAAGACTCTCCACTTGCCCTCTAGTCCCCTGTCCAGGCAGGTCACGGCAGCTTCCTCTCTCTACCATGACTAGGAAGCCCTACCTTCTGCCCTCTGCCCACACCGATATAGCCTTCAGGTGCCCAGGATATGTTCCATTGCACAGGACAGACATCTCCACCAGAATATCCAGGCCAGTCCTCTGGACATGCCAGGCAGACTTCTCCTCTGTCCCCATCCATGCTGGGAACTCTGAGGTTCTTCCTCTTTCTTCATCAGCTCCTTCACCCCTGCTCCCTCCCACCAGCCCAGGCAGTGTGGGACAGAAAACAGGATCCCTAAGAAGGGACCCATCCCCTCAAGGCCCACTTCCCCTCTGATAATCCATCTCCCAAACTCAAAAAATCCAGTCTGGGTCCTGTCATGAGTCCTACACCGAAGTCTTAAGTTTTTGAGAGGCAAAAGCCAAGAATCCAACTCGTTTGTTATCTGTGATCTACTCTTACAAGAGGAACTCAACTTGATTTGTATTCGTCTTTTGTTATTGATTTATATTGAGTATTACAATTTCTTTTTGAGATGGGGTCTCACTCTGTTGTCCAGGCTAGAGTGCCATGGCCTCAGCCTAGCTCATGCAACCTCAAACTCCTGAACTCAAGTGATCCTCCTCCTCACCTCCCAAGTAACTGGAACAACAGACACATGCCACAATGCCTAGCTAAGTTTTCTATTTTTAGTAGAGACAAGGCTCTCCTTTTGCTAGCTCATGCAACCTCAAACTCCTGGGCTCAAGCCATCTTCCAAACTCCCACACTGCCATCTTCCCAGAGAGAGATATCCCCTGGGGAACTGAAGGCAGAATGGACAGGTGCCCAGCTAGGGTTTATAGAAGTAATAGAAAATAGCAAGGAAAACAGTCCTGAGAATTGGAGGAGTTAAGAAGCATGGTGGGGAAAGGCAGTGCAAAGGTAGAGGACTAGGAGCTTGTTGCTGTTGTACAAAGCAGACCTTCAGTCCCAAACCCCACCAGCTCCAGGGTACAGCCTGGGTCATGCCACAGATAAGATGGGGTGGGGAGGGAGCCGTCTTTCTCAAAATCGAAAGAGAAAATCATCTCAGACTTGTGTTTGCATACCTTCTACCATGACCCTTCCTGAGCAGGTGCCTAGACAGCAGAATTTAGTTCTGAGAAGTAGAAGGAGGGCTCTGCTCTGCTTTTCCTGAGTCAGCATAGCTCTAGAGTCTCCTTTGTGGGGCACACTAGGGGACAAGGGGTCTATGTCCATTTTCTATCACTGGCAGCTGAACATGCCAGGAGCTCCTAGTATAGGCTGGAGAAAGGAGGTGTTGGAGAGGCTGGAGCCAGCCATGATGGCTTCAAGTATTCCAAGGCTGTCAGAGAGCCAAAGAATGCGGAAGTTATAGGAAATCAAGTTTATTCAAATAAGAAAGATCTGCACAAGCAAGAGGTAGCTCCCAGGGAGTCCTGGCCTCATCTTTAAGAGTGTCCAGGCAGAGGCTAGCTGGCAAGCCAGGATTATTATAAAAGAGGTTTCAGATTAAGCAGAGTTAAGCAATGTTTTCTGAAGTCCAGCCGACTATTAAGGGTCTATTACTTCAGGGCGGCCCATGTGGCTCAAAGGAGTAAGGCATTGGCCCCATATACCGGAGGTGGCAGGTTCAAACCCAGCCCCGGTCAAAAATTGTGGGGGAAAAAAAAAAAAGAGTCTATTCCTTCAGCAGGGGGTGGTAGCTCATACCAGTAATCCCAGCACTCTGGGAGCTAAGGCAGGTAGATTGCCTGAGCTCAGGAGTTTGAGAGCAGGCTGAGCAAAAGTGAGACCCACCTCTAAAAAATAGCTGGACATTGTGGTGGGCACCTGTAGTCCCAGCTACTTGGGAGGCTGAGGCAAGAGAATCACTTGAACCCAAGAGTTTGAGGTTGCTGTGATCTATGATGCCACAGCACTCTACCAAGGGTGACAAAGTGAGACTCTGTTGCCAAAAACAACAACAAAAAAAGAACGTCTATGACTTCAGCATCCAGGTCTAGGTTGGCTGATGTCATTAAATGACAAAGCAAATATAAAAGCAAAGGGCCAAAAGATCTATCTTTAAGAATTTATCTACATTTTTAAAAATATCATTTCTCTTTATTAAAAGGTCATTTTTATTTGGTTGTTCATAAAAACAAATCTTTTAAATCTATGCTTAGTTGAAAGTCCATAAAACATGTAATTGGCTACATTACGCATCAGCCAAACCTTTGAATTTATAAGTTCAGTACATGCTGACCATAATTCTTCAGATAATTCCTAAGTTCTGGTCGCCCATCAGAGGGGAGTGGTTTCAGCCATCCTTTAACATCATGGTCTTTGCACTGGCCAAGTGACAGTAAACCTCAATCAATATTTGTTGTTAATGATCAAAGTGATAAAAAAAGTTTTATCAAATAAATTTGTGTCCACAGATATAAATTTATCCAACACAAGCTGATCTGAAAATTATAAATTTTCTGGTGATAAGTTATACACTTGAAGATTATATTTCATTACCAAAAATGTTGACTTCTTTGGGAAGTATTGTTGGCAGGAAGAAGTCTGTTTACAAGTCTGTCAAATGAGAGTGATAAAGAATATAGAGCATCTCTGAGAAAACACTTATAAACTAAAACCACTAAAGATGCCCTCTGGGCCAAGGGAACTCCAGAAAAACCTTAAAAACTTGAGTTCCCAACCATGAGTGGATGAGAGATCAGACATGCTTCATTATATCTCCTCCCTTCGGCAATTTAGATATGACAACTAGCCAACATTAGCATTAAAACAGAAATTATAAGACTAACAGACTCTTTATAACAGTAGGTACCAAATTATAAACAAGACCTAAAACCATACCAACAAATGTTAAGCCACACACCCCCACATTCAAAAAAAAATTCTAACGACCACAGGGTTTCTTTTTCTAACAGCCAAATAGCCTCCAGATAAGCAATATTAAAGCAATCTACAGAGATAAGCAATATTAAAACCTATTACAACTCACTGCTAGACACTAATTCCCACCCCTCTAATCCACAGAACGTAACTACAACCTCGATTAAATAAAAGACTAACTTCAATAACTTCTTCCTAAAAAAAAGACCAACAACCATAGATTAGTGCTAACTAGTTTTACAGAGACTGCACCCTTCAATGGCTTTGTATCCCTACTTCAACTTTTAGCGTGTAGGGCCTAATTAAGTCTCCACACCAAAATAAATATAAATCACATATAACATACATATGCATATATGTACATATTTATGAAGGTGGTCTTGACACATATGCCTAAATATTCATAACTCCACCTATAACATGCTAAGTGTACATACCTGGCCTACCAATGCAACTCAGATGCCTGTCTTACCCTTCCCTTGCTCCAAATGCCTGTTTCCTGGCTTCAGACAGAGGCGACACTCCCAGCCTGCTGAAGTGGCCACCTTATAAGAGGAACTTTCTTCAAATGCAATCAATGTAACCTTATTTTTTTATACCCTCTATGAATCCCAAACAATAAATAATAATAATAAAGCTCTCCTTTCCAAATATATAAATCTCATAATTTTTAAGTCAACACATTCAACTCTAAAGAACTATATTAAAGCTCACCTTGTGGATGGGGCCAGCTGCAAGAGCTATCAGCATTTCTGCCTATTTTTTGGAACTTTAAATATATGGCTATAGTTCATTGGCTGATTTGCAGTTACAAAGTAGCCCAGTCATTTATATTCTCTGGATATAAACCATCTCAGAAGAATCTAAAATCTGGGTTTAGACTTTCATCTTTTCACACTGGCTTCCTCGTCCCTCCCTGCTCCCAGCATAAGACCCTTCACCTGGCCTAATTCAGGCACCAGAGGAGAATAAAACATCACACACACAAATGCAAACCTGTCTTTTATTTCTGCTTGGGATGGCTGAAAACTCACCAGCTGACCCCAGCTCAGTTGCTCCAGGTGCTGAAGTCACTGGCAAACCTGGGCAAGCTGCAGAAGACCAGTTCTACGACCAGCTGCAAACAGCAGACTACATGGAAGAATACTTTAAAAAACAGCCCACACCTTTCTTTACTTTTTGGTTTCATTTAGTTGTACTTTCTCAGGTTGTTTTTTCCTTAATGGTAAACTAACATAACAGTGAGCTTGGTCTGCCTTGGTTCAGCCCTCAGAGTCTCTTCTGAGCAGTGTAACCTTTATCTTAAATAGCCATTTATAGCACTGTTTATCACCCCAAATGCCAGCGTTGAAACAGGAGGTGATAATGTGGACCATTCAATCCTATCACCATTTTTCCCTCATAAAGGTGTGAATTTGTGAAGGGGCTGCTATCTATGGCTCTTATTTAAGTAAGATAAAGGAATTATAAAATGGGGTGTACTCAACACGAGGAATCCCACCCGAGATTAGCCCTTGGAAACTGTAAGTTAAATATGAAAACACAGTCTGGAAAGAGTTGATTACACTGTTCACGAGATTGGCTATCAGTGCAGGGGAGGGCAGGAGGAGAGGCACTCCTGGGACACCAGCTGCCACCCCAGACCCTTTCCCCAATGCCCCAGAGTGACCAGAGACTCACCACACATACACGCCAGCTCTCCAGCCCCTGGTGTTGAGCGGTGGTCCAGGCGAGGACCCTCATGCAAGCCTGCGGAGCTCAGTTTGTCTAAGGCGTCTCTCCTCTAGAGCCGCCCTGGATGTGAAGACCTTCGGATGGCCTCTCCCTGCTGAACTAAGATTGGCTTGTGGGGCTCCCACTGCCTCCTGCAACTGTGAGCACTTTAGGCAGAAACTGTGCCTGTCTTAGAGACTGCTGTAGGCAGAGACCAACCGTGCTGTCCTGGAGACTGCTGTAGGCAGAGACCAACCGTGCCTGTCCTGGAGACTGCTGTAGGCAGAGACCAACCGTGCCTGTCCTGGAGACTGCTGTAGGCAGAGACCAACCGTGCCTATCTTGGAGACTGCTGTAGGAAGAAACCACCCGTGCCTGTCTTAGAGACGGCTGTAGGCAGAGACCAACTGTGCCTGTCTTAGAGACGGCTGTAGGCAGAGACCAACCGTACCTGTCCTGGAGACTGCTGTAGGCAGAGACCAACCGTGCCTATCTTGGAGACTGCTATAGGCAGAGACCAACTGTGCCTATCCTGGAGACTGCTGTAGCTCCAGCACCCAGTACAGCGACTGGAACACTGAAAATGCTCCACAAATGTTGAATGAACAAGGGCATGCGTTTCCCCTCACTTTGCTGTCTCCAATGTTCTCAGCAAAACCCAGTAGATTAGAACAAAGCACTCAAGTACCAAGGGGAGTAGCTAACACTCCTTTCTACAGCATGTGGTTTTAGAGAAGGATCCCTTTATAAGGTTGGAACTGCCAAGAGCAGTGGTTTTCACCAATGTGCCACAGCACACTGGTGTACTGTGAGAGGACCTTAGGTGTGCCATGAAATTTTTTTTTTTTTGAGACAGAGTCTCAACTATGTTGCCCTTGGTAGAGTGCCGAGGCGTCACAGCTCACAGCAACCTCAAACTCTTGTGCTTGATTGATTCTCTAGCCTCAGCCTCCCAAGCAGCTCGGACTACAGGCACCCACCACAATGCCTGACTATTTTTTGGTTGCAGTTGTCATTGTTGTTTAGCAGACCCAGGCCGGGCTCGAACCCTCCAGCTTCAGTGTATGTGTTCGGTGCCCTATTCACTGAGCCACGGGCACCGAGCTTGTCATGAAAATTTTTAAAGATCATTAATTAAATTACTTTTGAAAGAAGTTCAAAGCACTGTAAGTACATTCTTTTTTTACTCTTTCTTTTTTTATATAAACATAATTTAAGTGTGCCACGAAAGTTTAACTACAGGTTCAAGTGTGCCGTGCTATAAGAAAAGGTGGGAAAACACTGCCCTAGAGAAAACAGAGGACAACTGCCCCCAGACCTGATTGGCATCCGGTAATGACACATTTTCCTGAAAAGAGCAAAACATAAGGTGCTAATCAGGGGTTTCACCGATGATGCCCTCCCACCAAGAAACTCAGCAACACAAGCTATTTCCCAGCAATTCTCCCGTTAGATATGTTTTCCCACTGAAACCAAAAAAATAAATATTTCTGGGCTGTGGAATGACTTTGAAAATAAAATAAAAGCTAGGTTGTATACTGCAGGATGTAAACCGTTACTGAAAACTGAGACAGCCTCCTATATTCTTGACAAGACTTGCCTTAAGTATTTTTATTTAGGAACTAAAAATGTGTAGGAAAACATAAGTAGTTAAATAAATATCTCAGAACTACAAATGTTGACTCTGATTCTGAAAGATTCTCAACGCCACCTACATGTCCTCTCCATTAACATTTTCCTCACTTTGTGCTATTTCTAGAATTAAAGAAATTGGTTCTAAAGGTTCATAAGGGAGGATGGAGAAAGGAAAGATGGGGCTTGAGCAGATACTCAGTTCCACACATAAAAGGAAATGCTTCCCCTTGGTATAATGATCCACTGTAAAAATTAAGGTTTTGCTAATTGGAATGATTTTTAAAATAAGCCCTCAATTTAATGTACTGTTGCTATTGTACTATACTTTTCTCCAATGACTAGAAATATTTATGTAGGTCTCAAAATGTATTCATAGATCACCTTTTACATAATATAAAATTCCCATTTTTTTTTTCCCCAAGAGACAAGGTCTCCCTCTGCTGCCAAAGCCTGGAGTACAGTGATGAGATCCCTGCTCAGTACAGCCTTGAACTCCTACGCTCAAGAGAGCCTCCTGCCACAGCCCTTCCCAGTAGCTGGCACTATAGGTATACACCACCATGCCAGGCTAACTTTTCTTTTTAATTTTTTGTAGAGACAGTATCTTGCTATGTTGCCCAGGATGGTCCCAAACTCTCAACCTCAAAAAATACTCCGGCCTCAGCTTTCCAAAGTGCTTGGATTATAGGCATGAACCACTCTACCTGGCCCAATTTTATATTATTTAAATAAAATTAATCAGCTCGGTGCCTGTGGTTCAATGGGCTAAGGCGCCAGCCATGTACACCTGAGCTGACGGGTTCGAATCCAGCCCCCGGGCCCGCCAAACAACAATGACGGCTGCAACCAAAAAATGGCCGGGCGTTGTGGCGGGCGCCTGTAATCCCAGCTACTTGGGAGGCAGAGGCAGGAGACTCGCTTGAGCCCAAGAATTGGAGGTTGCTGTGGGCTGTGATGCCATAGCACTCTATCCAGGGTGACAGCTTGAGGCTCTGTCTCAAAAATAAATAAATAAATAAAATTAATCCATACTTTATGTTCTTTATATTTAAAAGGATACAAGGGTACAAGTGAAAATTACTAAATGTAGAATATAAATGTCTTCATATAGTGATTAAAAGGCCATGAAGGCTATGTTAAATAGTTCAATGAAAATATTTCAGATTGTATATGAAGTCAGCACATTGTGCCCCATGATTGTACGAATGTACACAATTATGATTTAACAAAAATAAAAATAAAAATAAAAATAAAAAGAATCTGCTCCTCCGACCAAATCATTCCAGCAGAGTGACTTACGCCAGCCTCTCTCTCTAACACATGCCATTCTGCAGGTACTCGCATGCATTCCCAGTCACTCGCTCACTACCTATTGCATATGGCTTTGCTGAATTAAGTTTATTGAATTTTCAAAGCTACTTACTTATTACAAAACATATACCTTTCCTCTATTTCAATGCTGGAATGTTAGACAGAGGCACCTGCCTCCTCTTCATCTCACACAATAGGAGGCTCTTTGGCTCCCAAGGGCTACCCGGAGAGTGTAATATATGACCACTGTAGCTGAAAGTCACAGGGTTTGAGGTCTGGTGAGAATCTTGATTCAAAATATGGTCCAACTGCTCTTGCATGAGGAACAAGGCAAATGCTGCCATATTGTGATGGACCAACACGACTGGCATTTCCCAGGGTGAGGGATGGTGATGGGAATGACGGATGTGGAAGAGCTTGAGTGAGTCATGCGGGTGCTTGTCCTATAGGGCCACCTGAAGAGGTGCCAGAACCTGAGCCGCAAAGACTTTGGAGATGAACACTGGATTGCCAGGAGCTATAGGCAGCACAAAGAGCTCTCTGATTTAGAGAAACAGCTGCTGAGGACAAGGCAGCTGAAGTTAGAGACCTGAACCCAGCTCCAGAAAGCCAGAAAAGTGTTTCACAGAAGATTCTGCTTCAACATCTGTCATGTTTCCACTGTCTTTATTCAATCATTCAGTCAACTTTTTTTCTATCTCTTTGTACTTCCTGGCCAGGAAGTTCTGGGGTAAGGAAGAGAAGATTAGGAGATAGAAAAGCAGCCAACCACATCCCAGAGGTTTCCAGCAGGAACAGGCTGATCCAAGGTAGGAGGAGATACACTGCTAAGTCACACTGTGATGTGTGTTTAATGCTAATTCTCACTGCTGATTTCAGACTGTGCTCTTTACTTTAAATTGCCATACCTCCTGAATAGAAAAGCCTTGAGATCCACCAGAGTTTCATCTGGGAACAGAGAAGGTTATCTCCACTAAACGGATGAAAGGAAGCAATGAACTTGTGCACTGCTTATACTATAAGTTATGTCTGACCATCCTACTCCTTAGACGTCACATCATCCCCTCTGTAACAGTGAGGGATGAAAGACTGATGTGAAGCCAAGACCCACAAAGGTTGTCTAGGGCCCATGCAATGTAGGCTATGTCTCTTTGTTGCAGAAAGAGAACCTACTCCTTTTCTTTTAGCCAGAGACATCATCTTCTAGTAATTCACCAAAATGACAAATGCAAAGGGAAAGAGGAGAGGCACTTGATACATGTTGTCTAGGCCTTTTAGAAAACAAGTTGTTCCTTTGGCCGCATATATGCTAATCTAAAAGAAAGGTGAGATTGCAGACATCAAGGGAATGGGTACTGTTTAAAAAAGCATGCCACACAAATGTTAGCATGGCAAAACTGGAAGAGTCTACAGTGTTACCAGCATGCTGTTGGCATTGTTGTGAACAAACAAGTTATGGGCAAGATTCTTGCCAAGAGGATTAATGTTGGTATTGAGCATATTAAACACTCTAAGAGCCACTCTAAGATAGCTTCCTGAATGCATGGAGGAAAATGATCAGAAAAAGAAGGAAGCCAAAGAGAAAGGTACCTGGATTCAACTGAAGAGCCAGTCTGCTCCACCCAGAGAAGCTCACTCTATGAGAACCAACAGAAAGGAGCCTGAGCTCCTTGAACCCATACCCTATGAATTCATGGCATAATAGATCTACAGCACAGCACACAGGAGAACCAAGAGACCCCCCCCCGAGCTGAAGCATAAAGTACTGGAACCTGTTCCCATGAATTCATGACATAATAGGCCTACAGCATAGCACACAGCATAGTAACCAAGAAAACTAATGGAATAGTAATATAAGGTGTTGGAACCTATTCTCCATGAATTCATGGCATAATGGTCATACAAAGCTTTGTCACATTCAATGGCAAGGAATTGAATGTGGAACCTTTTCCCTATGAATTCATAGCATAATATGTATTAAAAATAAAAGGCTACTATAAAAATGTTTCTCTTCATTGACTAAAAGTATAGTACTCCCTTCCCCAAAGAAGGAGTAAAAGCAAATTTTAATAATGTCCTTAAAAATAGAGAGAGAATGTACTGTGGCTACTTTAATCAAAAAAAGGAATTGATTATGGATATTAGGTAGCTCAGTGGGGTGGAGAAACATGTTTATAGCCGAAACCACTCCTGGAAACTCACCACACAAGAATGACCCTAGAGCCAAGCCACTTCCTCCTTGCACCCAGCCTGTTTCCTCACTTGACTCTCCCCAAAGTTGTATGTCCAGTTGGTGGGATCTGGATGGCATGCCAGCACCATTATACAAAAATAAGAAAAAAAAAAAAAAAGGCAATCATCATTAATCATCATAAGGGAACAATTAAAATACAGAATCTATTTAAAAGATGGGGGAGTGTCCCCTTCATGCAAGTTTCTTTTCCCGTTCATTGCACTATGGGGTGTTTCTTGCCTTTTTTCCCAAAGCTTGATGAGGAAAGTCTGGGTTTTATACCTCTTCTTAGCAGTATGTCTGTTCAGAATTCACAAAGCCCGAAAGTTGCTAGTCTGGGTGCCTAACATTTACACTTTTTCTTCTAGTCAATCAGAAATCTTAAAGGTCAAGTATGGCTCACCACATCACCACAACCTTCTCAGAGAGCTCCAACTCATAATGACTTCTTCTTTTTCAAATATATGTCTGCTACATGTCATCTGTCTGCACTTGTAACATCTTTCACTGCGCTGTCTTTAACTATTCTATTATTTGTAAAGGCAGCTAAAATAGGGAAAGACAACTTCATAGGAGTTATTTCTTAAAGACATTCCTTTATACACCTCCCATGCTTACTACAAGGTCAATGCTCAGCAAATTTTTGTCACCTTTAGAATTTAGGACACCACTGGGTAGTAAGCTTCTGAAAAATAGCCCAATATCATGGGGTCGTGTAATCAAAGTTTTGCCACTTTCCCAGCATGCACGCACTCCCAAGTGCTTAATCAGGAGCCTACCCACAGAACACACTCGCCTCAGTGCTTCCTGGCCCTGTAGCTCAGTATCTCCGCCCACTCTACTGCCAATCCCAGCAGCATCACTGGCTTCCAAACTCTTTTTCACAGTTCTCTGAAACACCAAAGATTTCTGCAACACCAAAGTATGACTAATGAGGACTTATCATAAGTAAGATGAGCACGTGGTGTTGTGGGTCGTAGGCAGTAGGTCAGCGGCTCTTGAAGAGCATCTGAGGCTTAAGTAACCCTTTACAAGCACCTGGATCTGGATTAGTGTCAAATAATTCCCCTCCTCTGTAAATCAGTCCCTTCCTCCTCATAGAAGTTTCTTCTAACCCAGTGTTTCCTAACCAGAGGGAATAGTTCTTCTGGTTTTGGCTTGGTGCCTTTTTTCTGGTGTGGAGTTTCCATTAAGTGTTTGCTCATCTTTGTCTTAGGGACCTGCCTACCTAGCCACCCCACCTGCCTCTGGTCACCGTGGGAGCGGAGCGGGGCTTGTGCCTGCACCTCAGCCTGGCCTGTCTGCTTTTCACACCCACACCTGCTGCCACTGCTGCCCACTGCTTAACACAGCAGCCTTGTTCCTCCCCCAGTGAAGGCTCCAGGGTTCTCCCCCTTCTTGTATCTGTGTACTTTAGACTTGGAAGCCCCTAGTCACTCCTACCTTGGTATTTTTCTGCTGCTTGTAATTTAGCTTATAATTTTGACGGACTACAGTAGATTTTTGTCTTTTCAATATTTCTCCAAATTTCACATCCACTCATGTAGTAGCTATCTCTGTCTGGCTAGTGTCTTTTACAAACCAATAGTCTCTTGATCCCATTGACCAAATTTTCTACAGCTCTAAAAAGAATCAAGATAAACAATGCCTTTTCTTGGTATTTCAGTCTATTCTGACATTGGTCAAGGAGGTAGGAGTAGGTGCCTGTTGATACAAGTTTTTCAATCTGTATATCTTTGGTAATTTCTAAATTTCCTATGTGCACATCTCAGAAATGCTTCTTTGCTAGTCCTTGGTCCTAGCACTCCTTTGTAGAATTTCAGAATTCCGTCTGGGTACCTTTAAAGAAGAAAGTTTAAGAAGTATTCCTTTATTCACGGACAGAAGATCCTGGCAGAAAAATAAAAAACTGATTTTTCAAACTCTTGAAATGTAGCTGCTTTATTTGGACAGTCCTTTGAGATGGGCATTTTATTCCTGGGCCAAATCACAAGAATCAAGATAAGTAGAGGGGGTGACAGATATGTTAATTAGCTTGATTGTGGTAATCATTTCACAATGACTACTTCTATCAAAATGTCATATTGTATACATTAGTGTATATAATTTTTCTCAATAAAGCTGATGAAAAATTATAGCTAAAAGAGTGATAGAAAATGTATTCTTAAATAAAATATGCAAATGGTCATCTGAGAAAATAAAGTTGACTATAGTTGTGTGTATACATGAGTATGTTTAGGGAGAAACTACTTATACGTCTGTGTATGTGTACATATATTTATATGATGTAAAAAAAACATATTTTTAAGGGATAATGAGCTTCTGGAAAGATAGACTTGAAACTGGGGAAATATTAGGGAGAACATTAAAGTTATTTTGAATTTTGTTCATAAGTTCATCATTTTTTATGTTTTGTAGATTGAATGTCATATATTTTTTAATAATTTTATAAAATCATAACTGTGTAAGTTGGTGCAATCATGGAGCACAATGTGCTGACTTCATATACAATCTGAAATATTTTGGTCGTACTGTTAAAGATAGCCTTCATGGCATTTTCTTGATCACTATATGAAGACATTGATATTCTACATTTAATAAGTTTCACCAGTACCCTGCTAAGATGCACCGTAGTTGTGATCCCACCAATTGCCCTCCCTCCATCCATCCTCCTCCCCCCTTCCCTCCCTTTCCCTTTTCCCTGTATTCTTGTGCTATAATTGGGTTTTAGCCTTCATATGAAAGTTATAAATTAGCTTCATATCAGAGCTGAGTACATTGGATACTTTTTCTTCCATTCTTGAGATACTTTGCTAAGAAGAATATGTTCCAGCTCCATCCATGTAGACACAAAAGAGGTAAAGTCTCCATCTTTCTTTAAGGTTGTATAGTATTCCATGGTATAGTCTTCCTTTTCTTTGGCCTAAATTTAAACAGCCCAGCTGCTTAAATCTCCACTCTTTCACCTTCACTTAAAACAAAAAGTACTGAACCTTGCCTCAATTTTTAAATACCATCCTCACTCTTTAGTTCATTGCACTTTTACTAATTTTATAATTTTATATAATTTTATATTTATATTTTTATATAATTATTATATATATTATATATATATATTTTATATATATATTTATATTTAAATATATATATATTTATATATATATTATATATATATATATAATTTTATATAATTATATTTATAAAATATAATTTTATATTTCCTGGAAGAGTTTTCTTGTAATGCTCCCTAATCCTCAGATGCAGTGGTATTTTTACAGCATTCGTTTCTTTTCCGTTTTTAACACCTTCATGAAAATCTCCTGAAAGAGCTATTTTCTTTTGCTTCCATGGCTGAAATTATTTGAGTTCTTCTTCAATGTTTCTGATACCTTTTTCCAGCTAGGCTTCTTCCTCTGGTCCTCTGGATGTGAAGGCAGCCAATGGCTCAGTGGTCATCCTTCAGCTCTTTCTTCTCTACTGATTCTTCTTTACAGATCCTGGCCTGGTGTTTCAGCTGCCCACATATGAGCTTATTCCCAAAGTTTACCTGTAACTTTGACCTTTCTCCTTTGGTTTAGTGTCACATCACCAACCATCTGTCACTGGCTCCCCTTCATCTAAAAGTTGTTATTCTTCATTTTATAATTTTAAAGTTTATCTCATAGGCTTGACGCCCATAGCACAGTGGTTATGACACCAGCCCCATACACTGAGGCTGGCAGGTTCGAACCCAGCCCAGGCCTGCTAAACAACAATGACAACTGCATCAACAACAATAACAACAACAACAAATAGCCGGGCATTGTTGTGGGCGCCTGTAGTGCCAGCTACAAGAGCTGGAGGTTGCTGTGAGCTGTGACGCCATGGCACTCTTCTAAGGGTGACAGTGAGACTCTGTCTCAAAGAAAAAAAAAGTTTATCTCATAAATTTGCATATTTGTAAATACGATATTTTGTTACATGCATAGAATGTGTAATGATCCAGTCAGGGTATTCAGGGCATCTGTACTGCTAGTATTTATCATTTCTCTGTGTTGGGAACATTTTGAGTCCCCTCTTCTAGCTACTTTGAAATATACGATATGTTGTTGTTAACTAGAGTCACTCTCCTGTGGTATCAAACACTAGAACTCATTAGAACTTACTCCTTCTAACTAACTGCATGTTTGCACCCATTAACTAACCTCTTTTCACCTCCCCTAACCACTTGAAATCACTATTTTTAAAACGAAGCTATTGTGCTTACTGCTGCTTGTTGATATTAAATAATTTACAGTCTGTCTGCAATGTTACTCTTTGGCTCAGAACCCATTAGTAGTTTCCACAGTTCAGTGAGGAGTCCATCTTCAAAAACCTGTCATTCAAGGTTTGTTAAAATCTGAGTCCCACTCACTTTTCTGGTGACCTCTCTGCAAAAGCTACTCCAGTCAACAAATCAGTCTCCTTTGGCTTTCCAAATAAGCCCAATGCATTCCCACATTTACATGGTTTCACATATGCCATTTTCCTTCATGGCTGGCTATTTGGTTTATGTATGTATGTATGTATTTATGCATTTATTTATTTATTTATTGAGACAGAGTCTTATTCTGTCACCTGGGTAGAGTGCTGGGGCGTGATAGAGTTTGAAGGTCATAGCAACTTCAAACTGTTGTGGTCAAGAGATCCTCTTGCCTCAGTTTTTCTACTTTTAGTAGAGATGGGATCTCAGTTTTGCATGCGGTGGTCTTGAACTCCTGAGCTCAGACAATCTACCTACCTCAGCCTCCCAGAGTGCTAGGATTACAGGTGTAAGCCACCGTGCCCTGCCTATTTGGTGTTTTTAAAGCCCAATCCACCTGTTTACATTTTTCATAGACATTTCCATGATTGTCCCATATTTAGGAAGCACAGCCCTCCCCTGAATTTTATCAGCTCTCTCTGAGAAGCACGTGGTAGAGAAGCCAAAACCTGAGCTTCAATGCAAATAAAGATATTTTAGAAAGGTATTTGTTACAGTATGGTATGAAAAAACAAAAGGCTGGAATCAACCTAAATTTTCATTATTAAGTGTTCATTAAATCAATTACAGTATCTATTCATTCAATGGAATATTTTTAGTCATTAAAGAGAAGCAAAACTATAAACTAATGTTTAAAATTAGTCTCCTAGATACAATGCAAAGTGCAAAAGTCTTTGCAGTATGTCCTGTTTGTGTGAAAAAGGAAACACGCAATATATAGGAAGTTCATGAACTTGCCACCATGCACTGACTTTGGCAGCACTGTACAAGCAACTCTTTAAGGTTTCCTAACTTTATATCAGCGTCTCACCCTTATGTTTGTGTTGACGTGTGGCGGTGTCTCGCAGAGTGGCATTAGTTATTATTGTTGCATGTTTTGGTGTACATCACAAGAATGTTGGAGCTTAAATTAGAGTAATGAACAAACATTACATTTCTTGTTTAACTTGGCAAGAGTGGAAGTGAAATCAGGGACACGTTGGTCCAAGTTTATGGGGATAATGCCATGAAGAAAACGGCAGTTTACAAATGGGTTAAATGTTTTTATGAGGGGCGAGAATATACCAACTGATGAAGAGCAGTCAGAGTGCCCGGTAACAAGGAGAACTGAGAAAAACATTGCAACGGTGTCTCCAATTATGAGTCAAAATTGTCAGCTGACTGTGAGAAGCATATGAGATCAAGTCACCATTGATAGAAAAATCTTAACTGAAAATCTTGACCCACAACACATGGCTCTTGCATCATGACAATGCCCCAACTCACACGGCACCATGTGTGAGGGATTTTTTAGCTAATAAACAGACGACTGTATTGGAAGACCCTTTGTACTCACCTACTCTGGCTTCCAATGACTTTTTCTTTATCTAATGACAAAGAAAATACTGAGAGGAAGACATTTTGGTGGCATTCAGAACATCAGTGGTAATAAGATAACAGCTCTGATGGCCATTCCATAAAAAGTTTCCAAATTACTTTGAAGGGTGGACTAGGTATTGGCATTGATGCACAGTTTCCCAAGGGTAGTACTTGGAAGGTGACCATAGAAATATTTATCAATGAGGTATGTCGCACTTTTTCTAGGCTGAACTTAATTGCCAGACCTTGTACATACTGACATACATATATACGCCACAGTGTGGGATAAAAGATTTCTGAGAAACTTAAGAGTTGTTGCCTCTGGGGAAGAGAATGGGTAATCATAGGAATGAGAGTGGTACTTTGAACTTCATACACTTTTGTGCTATTGGAATTTCACCACCTACATTCTTAAAATAAGTGCATTCTGCAGTTAAAATAACTATAGAAAAAGAAAGAGATCTGTATACAAAGTGGCAAAAAATGAAGAACACACATTTTTGCATCTGCCACTAACTAGCTATGTGACCTTAAACAAGTCACTTAAGTCTTAACCAATTTGTTTCGATATTGTCATTTGTACACAGGACACGATTTACATAAGATTAAATAAAGCTAATGATGGCGGTTCATGGTAAATCTAGGAGATTTATACACAAAGAATTTTAATTTTTTGGAAACATAGTGAAAATGTAGGTTCTGGGGGTAAATCATCATTCTCTATAATTTGGAAATACCCTGACAGAAACAAATACTACTCTTGTGCAAATCACATCGTGAAATCGGAAAGGAGCAAGCAAGACCTGGGTCTCTTTCCCCATAACACACAGCTCTACCTAGAGTTCTAGCAATAGCCATTGACCTGTCCTAAGAATGAAAAATAGAATGAATGCACTTCTCGTTTAAACACGTGGATCAGTAATGGCAGAGGTAGCAGGCACAGGGTTCCAGGTGGTCTTTCTTTACCTGCTGCCCCGGCCATGTGCTCATCCATGCTGAGCAGGAGCTCCCAGGCCGCTGGCTGGATGTCCCCGTACATCTCCTCTGTCAGAATTGGTGCTGCCTTGATCAACAGAGATAAGGGAGCAGGTGACAAGCTCATCACCTGGGAAAAGAAGAAAATCATGTTTTAAAGTTTCTTAAAACAGCTCAACAGATTATTTTACTCCTCTTGAAACTTAAAGAGGCATGTCCCTTCTTGCTGTTTTTCTTAAAGGACCTTAAAAATGCTTTCTGAAATGCGAGCTTAGTTAGTTAACATGGTAGATGATAAGGTTTATACCTTATTAGGTAAAGCATAATTAGAAAAAAAATCAATATTAATTTAAAATGCTTTCACCACAAAACTGCTTTGCAACCACCCAAGAGAAACACTATAGAATGAGTACAACTCTATGAAAAAAAACAAAAAAAGACTCAGCAAACACATCTTTGTGACAAAAGACCTTAGGGATTTTTAAAGGATCCCAATCTCCTTCCTATTAGTGGATTTCACTCTGAAAACTACCAGCAGTCTCTGATAAAGGAGTTCAGTTAGCAAGTTAGTTCTCTAAGGCAGCATGACGTTGGATGGCATTTCCCCTTAAAACACATTACACATTGTTTGTAAAGGGTGCCCCATTATTATCCCGCAAAATCCTACTTAATTCATTATTTCAGATAATTTAGGTAACACATGTAGGTTCTAGATAAGCCATCATTTTAAACATATTCTAGGAAAACATGAATAATTTTTCTGGATGGCAGGTATTATGATTTAGAGCTTAGGTTATAAAAGCTCTCTAACGTGTCAAGCACGGGATAAATACATCAATGGACTTTCTTTTTTAATCCATGCAGTGCCCTTGGGATAGATTTAGTGTTCTACTCCCCATTTGATAGATGAGGTAACTAAGACCAAGAAAAATTAAATAACTTGCCCATGGTCCCAGAGCTAGAGTAGCAGACATGGGCTACAAACCCAGACTGTCTCATTTCAAAACCTTGAGTGTTGCCATCACACACTGGTGGGAAATTAGCTCCACTGCAGTGGGGAGAGGGACAGTTTTAGGCTAGCCCCTTACCCCTATCTGTGAAAGCTGGCTGTCTAGCAAGTGATTTTTCCCCCCTTGCACACTTGGTGGCACTCTTGCTCATCAACCAAAGGGGCTCTATGCCAACACTGTGCCAACTGACATTACATGTCCTAAATACTAGAAAACAGGTGGTCTGGAGTCCCATCCCTGATAATGCTCCACAAATGGTTCTGATCCAGGTGCCAATACCTGAAGTCTGATATACTTTAGCATTCCAGAATCCTTTTTCCCTTCCAGATTGGCATCTGAAACTCTCTTCTTCAGAGAAGGCGTCCTCAGGCATGACTTATCTGAGCTCTGAAAAGGACATGAGATATGTGATGAGGAGTGTTGTGCTTTTTTGAAAACCAACAATACTATATTTACACAAAATTCACCAGACAATACTCTTCTAATGAAGGGGATGATTTAAGGCCTTTCTGTGGGCCCACGCTTTCTGAAATTTATAAATGCAGTAGTGAAAAGGGAGCTTGGAGATATTTAGTGACAAGCTCCTCTTTTACCTGTTAGGAAACTGGGACCCAGGAAGGTAGAGCAATTTGACCAAGTTGCAAAGCTCATCATTAGCAGAATAAAGAAAGGATGAGAGCTTCATCATCCAGGTCAGGACTAATTATATTCCATCAAGCTGTTAAAAATTCAAATCTTTTAAAACATTAAGTCAGATAAAATCCATTCTATTTAATATTCCCTTTGTAGGGTATGATGCTACAAGTGGAACCATTTGGTCATGGAAAAAAGAAAATATTACATAGAGAAGTGTTAGGAAATTAAAGGGCAAAGACAAAACTTGTCAAGAAAGTATGAATTCACAGCATCCATCATCAGCGCCTGAGTTCTACAGGTAAAGTGATTTCTTTTAAAACACCAAACTTGTCTATAGGAGGCAGCAGCTCTTCTTACAAACTGTTTTTTAATCCAGGGTCCAGAATAGGCTCAATTTGTTTGCATGAGCATAGATAAGGCAATTTCTTCCTTTAACTCTGTAAATGCCAAGGAATGGGATGAACAGAGCACTGGGAGGCGGATGTGTCCCGACGGGAACAAGCCTTTGTTTGTTTATCCTGAGTCCTGATTCCTCCCATTTTTGGACTCCAGGCTGTGTACAGAGGGAATCCTCCTTGCACAGAATAAATGCACATATGTTTTCCCAGTGTCATGTCAATGAAACACTTTCTACCTCTAGCCAAAGGAAATAGCTAAATTCCTTAAGAAATTTTGAACACAGTTTTATAGTTTACAGAGGAAGATATTTTGAAAGAAAAGGAATATCTAGAAGTACATGGATGTTCCAAGAAAGACTTTTGAAACTCTGACAAAAAGACCCAAGATAACGCAGCGATTGTATGACTAGTATGGAATCAACTTTTTAAATTAACCTATTTGGAAATAAGTAATTCAGAGTTATTGTCATATTTTTTAAGGAAAAAATTATGGAGACACATAATCGGGAACACATATCATTTGAGGAGAGAAGTATTACATTCCTTCCCCCTTACCCCCGTGAACGTAAAAGCAATATACAAGAAAAATAACCAGCCTGTTCTAAAATCATGCATGGCAATATCTTCCCATATAAATGTAGGGGTGTGTCTTTCATTTTAAAGAAAGTCAAAACATTTTTAAATTGTCTTCTCTCCACTTTTATTCTATTTATAAAATAATACATTCACATTGCAGAATATCTAGAAAAGACAAAAAATTCAAAGAAAACAAAAATATCAATAATTTCAAACCCAATGATAGTCATTATTTGGTTTCTTTTGGCTTTTTTCCTCCCCTCTGCACCTTAGAACAGCTATGATGTTATGTATTCTAAATGGCTATTTCACTATGGTTTTATAATAGGTATTTTCCCAGGTCTTTAGAACTATTTTAAGATATGAGCATTACATTTTGACAATATTTTACCACTTTCTTCTTTGACTGGACATTTTGTCTTTTTCAGAGTTTTTTTTGGGAACAATACTTTTTGATTAAAATTATAGGAATTTTAACCAGGTAGATAGAGGAAAATACTCAGTTTAGGGGGAAAAAATGACCACTTAGGTTAGCTCCAAAAACTTGGGTCATATATTCTGTGTTCTGCATCCTGTCTACTGGAACAGAAAGTGTAAGTCAAGTTTCTCAGATATCAAATATTTAATATCCTGCCATTTTCCTTAAGAAACATGATGTGTTCTAGTGATACCTAGGCTGCTTGTTTTAGTGGAAAGAGAAGGGCATTTGAAGGGCTTTCACATCAGGGTGATAGGCTAGTAATTCTTTTTGAATAATTTGCTCAGTCTGGGAAGATAGATATCATTGATGGTACGTGGACCATGGAAACTTGGGTGTATACACACTGTATGGGGGCTCTAAAATCTCTCTAGTGGTGTGATTCCTGGCTCAAACCAACAAAGCTATAATTAGTTGCTTTTTCTTCAGTGATTTGATGAAAAAGTTTGACAGAAGAGATATGGGGGCTTGCACAGTGGTTCACACGTGCAGTTCTAACACTCTAGGAGGGTGAGGTGGGTAGATTGCCTAAGCTCAAGAGTTTGAGATAACTCTGAGCAAAAGCAAGAAAGACCTTGTCTCTACTAATGGACAGTAAATGGTGGGACCACACCTATGGTGCATTTCACAAGGGTACATTTTAAATCTACTAAGTGTAGAATATAAGTGTCTTAACACAATAAGAAAATGCGGTGAAGGCTTCATTTAACCAGTTTGATGAAAGCATTTCAAATTGTATATAAAACTAGCACATTGTACCCCATAATTGCTTTAATGTACACAGCTATGATTCCAATAAAAAATAAATAAATAGAAAACTACCCAGGCATTGTGGTGAGTGCCTGTGTTCCCAGCTGCTAGGGAGGCTGAGGCAAGATGAAGGCTTGAGCCCAAAAGTTTGGGGTTGCTGTGAGTTATAATGCCACAGCACTATACTTAGGGTGATAG
The DNA here is from genome assembly GCA_963573935.1 of Arctocebus calabarensis. NCBI lineage: Eukaryota > Metazoa > Chordata > Mammalia > Primates > Lorisidae > Arctocebus > Arctocebus calabarensis. The sequence goes on from CAUYON010108560.1 coordinate 45,205, forward strand.
AATGAGACTCTGTCTCAAAAAATAAAAATAAAAACTAATATAAGAACTGGATGGAGTAGGAGGGTGGTTTATAAGGCATCTATTAGTGATTCTTTGAAAAGTTAAAAGATTTCACTGTCTGTGAGATGCATATGGTGGTTGAAATTACACATCAAGTAGAGACCTATATAGAAACTCAAGATAAGAAATCCAAGACCAAAGGGCAGAATTTATCACTGATAGGTTACATCATTCATTGTTGAGGTGGTTCTACTAGAGAGAGATATGGCCAATGGGAGGCAGTTACACAGCCCCAAGATCTTGCAGGATCCAGGAGAATGCTTATTATGGGATGGTGTAGATCGTGGACTACTGTCATTTTCTTCTATGTATGTGTCTTAAGAAAATTCATTCTCTCATTATCTTGACCAGAATTGAATAGATTTGCAATGCAGAACCACTCTTTGACTGGCTAAGGATTTATCCCTGGTGGTATTTTGCTCAAAAAAGAGGAGATGGCGCCATCAAATTTCTATTCTAGGGAATTTTGAGATTTTTGAGTCTGACTACAAGATTAATAAGACAACAGGAGCTGGTCAGGGGACAGATATGTATGAGCAGATGGAGATCATGCAGAAAGAAGCAGAGATAAGAGACCACATCCATCTTCAAGAGGACAGCACCTTGGCTTTCATTCCCTTGAGGTTTGGTTGTGTTTCCCTTTCTGTCCCTGGCTTCATGGGATTCTACCATACCTTTTAAAGGACTCTCTCATTATTTGAACAAATTTGAATGGGTTTCTGTTCCTTACAATGAAAGATTATTGGCTAGCGAGGAAAAATCCATAATTATTTTAAATAAAAATTTTATTTATTTAATAATTCAAGAATTTTTTTTTAGTTAATCATACACTAGAAACTAGAAGTTTTCTACATATATGCTTAGGAACAGCCAGAGTGCTTGCTCTCCTGGAAAATGTATCTTCCTAGGACAGACAGATGATAAACAAGCAAATGAATTACAGTCAAGGTAAGTAGAAAAGGACAATCATGTGCGAAGGGTGATTTACAGTTGAAATAATAAGGTATTTGAAATCTGGGAACAATGAAGTCAGCTTGCTGGGCTCTCTGAGAAACAGATTTCCTCATCTTTCTGTGAAGAATATCATGTCCACCGAAGTGCAATGTTTTCCCAAAGGCAAGCTAGACCCTTTGTGCCTCACACATCTTCGGCATATGAATTATGTATGCTATGGTGGGAGTCATTCCGATGCATGAAATGAAGACCAAGGGTCTGGTTTTGTCCATAGATAGCTTTAAAAAATATTATAATATTTTGTGGAAATTAGTTGAGTTTTTTCCCTTTACATTGGCTTTATAAAATTTACCCACACTGTGTCCTTTCTTTTGGTGGCAGGGGGTTGTATCACTATTTATCTCCCTCATCTTTTAATTGAAAAGAAAAAAAATTGTTTTATCTACTATAAAAAAATTGTTTATCTACTGATTCCATCAGTAATCATTATTTGAATATTTACTTTATTTGGAATGTGGCTTTGGACAAATCACAGACATAGAGGAAAAGTATCAGAATTCTTTGGTAAATATGATGTATACATATGGAAGGATGATTTAAAAAAACCCTCAAGTTTGGAAGTGCACTAAAACACACTAACAGAATGTACAGTGAGTCCCTGAGCATTGAAATGGAGATTGGCAGACTGATCGGAATTAGATGGTTACAACATGCACCAGCTGTCACAAATATTTTCTGCCATAAAAACCAATTTTTAAAATAGGAATTGTTCATAAGACTCGATTCTAGTCAGAACGCTGTTTTTATTCTTGTTATATTGCCTACTCTGTTTTCATTTTGGGTCTGGCACTGTGAGCATTGTTCATTTAGGTCACAGATTCACAACAGGCAAGATTAAAATAAAAGATAAAAAAGAGCTTAAGCGGGACACTAGCATTTTGGAACTAAAATGTTTATCGCAGAAGAGTCATTCCATCTCATCAGCTCTCCTCCTGAATGACTAATTCCAATTTGTTACAGTTGGAGGGCACTTCCTCCCACTTTGCTTTCCCTTCTCCTTTTGGAAACATCAGCGGCCCCAGAAAGGAGCCTGGCTTTTCTGCCGCTTCAGGCCAGTGAGCGAGGACAGAGGGCACCGGTGAAACACTCTAGGGCTATGGTTCTACTCGGGGTTTTTTCAACCTTTACCTCATGGCACACTTCAACCTATAGTTAAACTTCTGTGGCACACTTAAATTATGGTGATCAAGAACAAGAATAAAAAGAAGAATATACTGTGCTTTGTACTTCTTTCAAAAATAATTTAATTAATGATCTTTAGAAATGTTTGTGGCACACCTAAGATCCTCTCATGGCTCACCGGAGTGCCGCGACACACCAGTTCTGCTCCTTCAATATTTATCGTTTCTCTGTTGTGAGTGAGTACTCGGTCAGAGTGTTACACAGGGCACAAAATGTGAAGACTTAGTTCTCAAACAGCTTAGAATTTAGTGGCATAGCTTGATCTCCCCTACTTCATCGGGCAGATAAAGACCTTTTCATGGCCCCACATGGCCTGGTTTCTATCTGCCTGCGCAGCCTCATCACACTCCACGGTCCTCCATGCTCCAGCCACGGTCCTTCCTACTCAGCTCTTCTCTCTGGGTGGAAAATTCTGTATCCAATTAACATCTACACATTCTTCAGGCCAAGATCACCCCTCACTTATGGGAAAAACTGTCTTTATTTCACCTCACAATTTTAAAGCCTCATTCATACGCTGAATTGTACCTTGGTACAGTGTGCCTTTCCTTACTTGTGCTTTTGCTGTTGCAATTTTACATCAAGTTGAGAAGTTTATTTGATTAATGCCTGTGTCTTGGACTAGATCCTGTGCATGATATGAGGGCAGGGACCATACATCTTTTGTAAAAATATCCAGCACAAAGTATGAGCTTGGTTCATAGATATTTTTTAAACTTTACTGATTAGATGTATATATGTATGTAAGAAATGAATTTATGAGTGAATGATTGAATGAATGAAGAATGAAAAAGTACAAGTAAAATGCCATTATAATTTAGGAAAAGAAGGAAGGAAGGAAGGAAAATAACATTTCTCATCCACCTGCAGTATGCTCTGTGCCGAACTCTTGAGAGATCATAAACAATTTCAGGGAGGAGAGAGCATTTGAGCTGGATCTTAAAGAATGTCTGGAGGCTGGATGCAGTGGCTCACACCTATAATCCAAGCACTTTGTGAGGGTAAGGTGGGAGGATTGCTTGAGTAAGGCATTTGAGACCAGGCTGAGCAAGAGCAAGACTCTGTTTCTGCAAAAATTAGAAAATTTGGCAAGGTATAATGGTGCACACCTATAGTTCCAGATACTTGGAGGACTGAGACAGGAGGATGGCCTTAGCCTGAGAATTTGAGGTGTACTGATATCACAGTAGTTGGGGTCTGATATCACTGTAGTTGGGTGACACAGCGAGACTCTGTCTCAAAAAACAGAATGTTTGGGTTTGGTTATGTATATACTAGAAAGGCAGGATAGTTCATGCAAAGGTAATTTTGGAGTTTGTATGAAGAACAACGAACATTAATTTAGGCTCATGTATTTTTGCAGGTTTCAACATATATGGTTTTCTCCTACAGCTAAGGGAGTTTTTATATAAAAAGAGAACTATGTAAATGAAAACAAGTTTTTTTTTTGAATGCAGCATCATTTGTATGTGTATTTGAAACATATATATAGTACATGCATACACACAAATATATATACATTTTTTCTTTTCATGTGATCATTGGAAGTTTATACAGATTTTTAATAATCCACATTGATCTATTCCCCACCTTCATTGCCCTCAGGCTTTCAGTAGTATAAATAACACGAGATGTACTAGAGCAAAGGTTCTCTTTTATACAGTTCCTCATGTTGTGGTGATCCTACTTCATGACTTTGCTACTGTTATGAATCGTAATGTAAATATCTGATATGCAGGATCCTCCCTGTGAGAGGATCGTCCGATCGATCGTCCAAAGGGGTCATGACCCACAGGTTGAGGACCTCTGTGCTAGAGTCTATTGTAAAAAGCCCTGGCTTTGATATTCCATAATTCTAAGTTGAAGTCTAGCTGAATATGTTATAAGATGTAAACAGTGGATGAGAATATCTTTATGAGCCTCAATTTTCTATCTATAAAATGAGCATGAATATCTGTTGCAAAGCTTTGTCAGAATCAAAAAGCACTTTGTCAATGATATAGACCTACACTACATACACGAAGACTTGGAAAAAATATGAAAAGATTGTGCCCCAGAGGGTGATCTGCTTCACTGATGAGATACACAATTGTTTTTCTTCAGGATCTGTGGTATTGTCCAAATTTTCATTGACTAACATATATTGCTTTCATGATAGAAAAGTTGTCATGGAAAAAAATCCTTTTTTCAAGTGTGAAAACAGTGTGAATTTTCACCCAACTCGACTGTACATTTTTGCAGTGACTGCTCAGATCCTCTAGCCGTTTTGATGTGTATATTTTTGCCTGTCCCCCACCCCAAGCCCAAACTTGGCTTGCAAACTCCTAAGTAGAAATATTCTGTGCTCCTACTTAGTTATTTTTTTTTTTATAGAATTATCTACTGCTATCTGTACCAACAGCAAATGAATAGGTGTTATATAAAAATCTCTGCAAAGCCACCTGGGAAAGCAGGTGCAGGGGAAGCCTACGACATTTGGAAGGACGACTGGGCCATCTCGCCTGTCACGGGCAGGTAAGCAACTCAGGGCCTCCCTGGCAGGAGCACAGCAGCCTGGGTTGTCACCTTCATCTTTGGCCAACTCAGCAACTCAGGGTGGTTATCAGGAAAGTGCAGCTGAATGCCTGGGAAATGTAATCATTTCCTGAAGTAATTTTCTTTAGTGCAATTGACTCTCTTATTTGTAAGCTGTTAGGTTATTTATTGCTTGCTTCTTAACACAAATTGTATTAGTTTCTTATTGCTTCTGTAACTAATTACCATAACCCATGTGGCTTGAAACAACACAAACTTATCATCCTATAGTTCTGAAGGTCAGAAGTCTAAATGCTTGACAGGGCGGGGATCCTTCAGGAGACTCTAGGGGAGAATCCCTTTCCTTGTCTTTTCCAGCATCTAGAGACTGCCTGCCCTCTTTGGCTCATGCCCTATAACTCTGACCTCTGCTTCTGTCACTATCTCTCTTTCCTTTGCCCTGACTCTCCTGATTCCTTTTTGAAAAAAAAAAATTATAAGGACCCTTGTGATTACATTGAGTACACCAGGACAACCTCTTCATTGTAAATCCTTGATCACATCTGCAAAGTCTCTTCTGTCAAGTGAGGTAATACATTCACAGGTTCTGGGGATTGGGATGTGAACATTGTTGCAGGGGAACCAGTATTCTCCCTTCCACAATAACTTATTCATCACCACCACTCCTACACATTCATATTTGTTTACAGAAATAAGACACAACCAGGGGAAAACATTTGTCTTTCTTGGATTCATCTTCTACCTTTGTCTAGAACCACATAGATCTGTAGCCTGGCTTAGATGATTGGAGTTGTCTGAAAATTTTTATTTCCAGAGAAAATATCATTAGAGCATTGTTTTCCCTATTATTGATCATTCACTAACCTCTTTCTGCTTCTTGCCCCGGAGGGCCACATGGCTGACGCTGTTGCTCTCACGGAGGGAGTCCACGCTGTCTCCATAGAGCAGCTTGATGGCCCTGACCAGCCGGGCACAGGAGCGGCTGTGGTGTAGGTAGCAGTGAGGGTGGCAGTAGTCAATGTGAGTACAGATGAAGCTTTGCTGATTGCACAGCAAGATCATGACCTAGAATACAAACACTCTGAGACTCAGCCAGCCAATCAGGATAGACAAATCGAACATTTCTGTGGGGTAGAAAATGGAAAGTAAGAATGTCAGCTTTTCTTGATGGGACTTGAAATTGCAATCAATTAACCACAGGAGAACACAGAGTTACATGCCTTTGTCTACTGGCCTTTTGTTCTCTCTTTCTTCATACTTGATGGAAGGAATTCTTTGAAACAATCAAAAGTTAAGATATCTTCAGAAAGTTAAAACAATTATTGTGGAGTGTATGATTTCCAAATATTTTCAAATGGAAATTCTTATATTGTGAAGAAGCCAGATGGAAGAGTGTGAATGGGTGAGAAGTTCTGTCCCAGAGGATCTGGCTGACCTTCGGCAGCTGTGAAACACCTTCAACTCCAGCCCACCTATGTGGGACTTGAAAACATTTCTATATCTTTTACTACAGTCAACAACCTTCTACAGAACTTGAAGGTTGCCTCACTGTACAGCCTCATTTCCATTCTCTACAAATTGATTTTTTTTTCCCTGGCTTTTGGCCATTCTAATGATATTCTGGTGGAGGGTAAACGGTAGCAAGGAATTGGCTAAAGACAGAGAGTAGAAACCGAAGTGTAGCTAGGAACCATAATGCAGCTAGGAACTGTTCCCTAGGGGGAACATATATAGTAAAAAATTCCTAGTGGGGTGGCGTCTGTGGCTCAGTGGGTAGGGCGCGGGCCCCATATACTGAGTGTGGTGGGTTCAAACCTGGCCCTGGCCAAACTGCAACAAAGAAATAGCCGGGC